>JALIZH010030096.1:0-21183 GCA_030522465.1 Rhipicephalus appendiculatus
GAAAGAAAGGGAGAAAGAAAGAAAGAAAGGTAGAAAGAAAGAAAGGGAGAAAGAAAAAGAAAAAGAAAGAAAGGTAGAAAGAAAGAAAGGGAGAAAGAAAGAAAGAAAGGTAGAAAGAAAAGAAATAAAGGTAGAAAGAAAGAAAGGGAGAAAGAAAGAAAGAAAGGGAGAAAGAAAGAAAAAGAGAGGTAGAAAGAAAGAAAGAAAGAAAGAAAGGTAGAAAGAAAGAAAGAAAGAAAGGTAGAGAGAAAGAAAGGGAGAAAGAAAAAAGAAAGAAAGAAAGAAAGGGAGAAAGAAAGAAAGAAAGGTAGAAAGAAAGAAAAGGAGAAAGAAAAGAAAGACAGGTAGAAAGAAAGAAAGGGAGAAAGAAAGAAAGGTAGAAAGAGAAAGGTAGAAAGAAAGAAAGAAAGAAAGAAAGAAAGGAGAAAGAAAGAAAGAAAGGTAGAAAGAAAGAAAAGGCAGAAAGGTAGAAAGAAAGAAAGGGAGAAAAAAAGAAAGAAAGAAAGGTAGAAAGAAAGAAAGGGAGAAAGAAAGAAAGGTAGAAAGAAAGAAAGAAAGAAGAAAGAAAGAAAGAAAGGTAGAAAGAAAGAAAGGGAGAAAGAAAGAAAGGTAGAAAGGAAGAAAGGGAGAAAGAAAGAAAGGGAGAAAGAAAGAAATAAGGGAAGAAAGAAAGAAAGGGAGAAAGAAAGGGAGAAAGAAAGGGAGAAAGAAAGAAACCAAGAAAGAAAGAAACAAAGAAAGAAAGGGAGAAAGAAAGAAAGAAAGGTAGAAAGAAAGAAAGGGAGAAAGAAAGAAAGGGAGACAGAAAGAAAGGGGAGAAAGAAAGAAATAAGGGAAGAAAGAAAGGAAGAAAGAAAGCGAGAAAGAAAGAAATAAGGGAAGAAAGAAAGAAAGGGAGAAAGAAAGGAGAAAGAAAGAAAGCAAGAAAGAAAGAAACAAAGAAAGAAAGGGAGAAAGAAAGAAAGAAAGGTAGAAAGAAAGAAAGAAAGGTAGAAAGAAAGAAAGGAGAAAGAAAGAAAGCAAGAAAGAAAGAAACAAAGAAAGAAAGGGAGAAAGAAAGAAAGAAAGGTAGAAAGAAAGAAAGAAAGGGAGAAAGAAAGAAAGAAAGAAAGGTAGAAAGAAAGAAAGGGAGAAAGAAAGGTAGAAAGAAAGAAAGGGAGAAAGAAAGAAAGACAGGTAGAAAGAAAGAAAGGGAGAAAGAAAGAAAGAAAGGTAGAAAGAAAGAAAGGGAGAAAGAAAGAAAAAAACGTAGAAAGAAAGAAAGGGAGAAAGAAAGAAAGAAAGGTAGAAAGAAAGAAAGGGAGAAAGAAAGAAAGAAAGGTAGAAAGAAAGAAAGGGAGAAAAAAAGAAAGAAAGAAAGGTAGAAAGAAAGAAAGGGAGAAACAAAGAAAGAAAGAAATGGAGAAAGAAAGAAAGGGAGAAAGAAAGAAAGAAAGGGAGAAAGAAAGGAAGAAACAAAGAAAGAAAGGGAGAAAGAAAGAAAGGTAGAAAGAAAGAAAGGGAGAAAGAAAGAAAGAAAGAAAGTTAGAAAGAAAGAAAGGGAGAAAGAAAGAAAGGTAGAAAGAAAGAAAGAAAGGTAGAAAGAAAGAAAGGGAGAAAGAAAGGAAGAAAGGGAGAAAGAAAGAAAGAAAGGGAGAAAGAAAGAAAGAAAGGTAGAAAGAAAGGAGAAAGAAAGAAAGAAAGGGAGAAAGAAAGAAAGGGAGAAAGAAAGAAAGGAGAAAGAAAGAAATAAGGGAAGAAAGAAAGAAAGGGAGAAAGAAAGAAAGCAAGAAAGAAAGAAACAAAGAAAGAAAGGGAGAAAGAAAGAAAGGTAGAAAGAAAGAAAGGGAGAAACAAAGAAAGGGAGAAAGAAAGAAAGGGAGAAAGAAAGAAAGCAAGAAAGAAAGAAACAAAGAAAGAAAGGGAGAAAGAAAGAAAGAAAGGTAGAAAGAAAGAAAGGGAGAAAGAAAGAAAGAAAGAAAGGTAGAAAGAAAGAAAGGTAGAAAGAAAGAAAGGGAGAAAGAAAGAAAGAAAGATAGAAAGAAAGAAAGGTAGAAAGAAAGAAAGGGAGAAAGAAAGAAAGAAAGGTAGAAAGACAGAAAGAAAGGTAGAAAGAAAGAAAGCGAGAAAGAAAGAAAGAAAGGGAGAAAGAAAGAAAGGGAGAAAGAAAGAAAGAAAGAAAGGTAGAAAGAAAGAAAGGTAGAAAGAAAGAAAGGTAGAAAGAAAGGGAGAAAGAAAGAAAGGTAGAAAGAAAGAAAGGGAGAAAGAAAGAAAGAAAGGTAGAAAGACAGAAAGAAAGGTAGAAAGAAAGAAAGGGAGAAAGAAAGAAAGGGAGAAAGAAAGAAAGAAAGGTAGAAAGAAAGAAAGGTAGAAAGAAAGAAAGGGAGAAAGAAAGAAAGAAAGGTAGAAAGAAAGAAAGGGAGAAAGAAAGAAAGAAAGGTAGAAAGAAAGAAAGGGAGAAAGAAAGAAAGAAAGGTAGAAAGAAAGAAAGAAAGGTAGAAAGAAAGAAAGAAAGAAAGAAAGGTAGAGAGAAAGAAAGGAGAAAGAAAGAAAGAAAGAAAGGGAGAAAGAAAGAAAGGTAGAAAGAAAGAAAGGGAGAAAGAAAGAAAGACAGGTAGAAAGAAAGAAAGGAAGAAAGAAAGAAAGAAAGGTAGAAAGAAAGAAAGGTAGAAAGAAAGAAAGAAAGGTAGAAAGAAAGAAAGGGAGAAAGAAAGAAAGGTAGAAAGAAAGAAAGGCAGAAAGGTAGAAAGAAAGAAAGGGAGAAAAAAAGAAAGAAAGAAAGGTAGAAAGAAAGAAAGGGAGAAAGAAAGAAAGGTAGAAAGAAAGAAAGAAAGGTAGAAAGAAAGAAAGAAAGAAAGGTAGAAAGAAAGAAAGGGAGAAAGAAAGAAAGGTAGAAAGGAAGAAAGGGAGAAAGAAAGAAAGGGAGAAAGAAAGAAATAAGGGAAGAAAGAAAGAAAGAAAGGGAGAAAGAAAGGGAGAAAGAAAGAAACCAAGAAAGAAAGAAACAAAGAAAGAAAGGGAGAAAGAAAGAAAGAAAGGTAGAAAGAAAGGAAGAAAGGTAGAAAGAAAGAAAGGGAGAAAGAAAGAAAGGGAGACAGAAAGAAAGGGGAGAAAGAAAGAAATAAGGGAAGAAAGAAAGGAAGAAAGAAAGAAAGCGAGAAAGAAAGAAATAAGGGAAGAAAGAAAGAAAGGGAGAAAGAAAGGGAGAAAGAAAGAAAGCAAAAAAGAAAGAAACAAAGAAAGAAAGGGAGAAAGAAAGAAAGAAAGGTAGAAAGAAAGAAAGAAAGAAAGGTAGAAAGAAAGAAAGGGAGAAAGAAAGAAAGGGAGAAAGAAAGAAAGCAAGAAAGAAAGAAACAAAGAAAGAAAGGAGAAAGAAAGAAAGAAAGGTAGAAAGAAAGAAAGAAAGGGAGAAAGAAAGAAAGGTAGAAAGAAAGAAAGGGAGAAAGAAAGGTAGAAAGAAAGAAAGGGAGAAAGAAAGAAAGACAGGTAGAAAGAAAGAAAGGGAGAAAGAAAGAAAGAAAGGTAGAAAGAAAGAAAGGGAGAAAGAAAGAAAAAAACGTAGAAAGAAAGAAAGGGAGAAAGAAAGAAAGGTAGAAAGAAAGAAAGGGAGAAAGAAAGAAAGAAAGGTAGAAAGAAAGAAAGGGAGAAAAAAAAGAAAGAAAGAAAGGTAGAAAGAAAGAAAGGGAGAAAGAAAGAAAGAAAGGGAGAAAGAGAGAAAGAAAGAAAGGTAGAAAGAAAGAAAGGTAGAAAGAAAGAAAGAAAGAAAGGTAGAAAGAAAGAAAGGGAGAAAGAAAGAAAGAAAGGTAGAAAGAAAGAAAGGAGAAAGAAAGAAAGGGAGAAAGAAAGAAATAAGGGAAGAAAGAAAGAAAGGGAGAAAGAAAGGGAGAAAGAAAGAAAGCAAGAAAGAAAGAAACAAAGAAAGAAAGGGAGAAAGAAAGGTAGAAAGAAAGAAAGGTAGAAAGAAAGAAAGGGAGACAGAAAGAAAGGGAGAAAGAAAGAAATAAGGGAAGAAAGAAAGAAAGGGAGAAAGAAAGAAATAAGGGAAGAAAGAAAGAAAGGGAGAAAGAAAGCAAGAAAGAAAGAAACAAAGAAAGAAAGGGAGAAAGAAAGAAAGAAAGGTAGAAAGAAAGAAAGGTAGAAAGAAAGAAAGGGAGAAAGAAAGAAAGAAAGGGAGAAAGAAAGAAAGGGAGAAAGAAAGAAAGGAGAAAGAAAGAAAGCAAGAAAGAAAGAAACAAAGAAAGAAAGGGAGAAAGAAAGAAAGGTAGAAAGAAAGAAAGGGAGAAAGAAAGAAAGAAAGGTAGAAAGAAAGAAAGAAAGGGAGAAAGAAAGAAAGGGAGAAAGAAAGAATGAAAGGGAGAAAGAAAGAAAGAAAGGTAGAAAGAAAGAAAGGGAGAAAGAAAGAAAGAAAGGGAGAAAGAAAGAAAGGTAGAAAGAAAGAAAGAAAGGTAGAAAGAAAGAAAGGGAGAAAGAAAGAAAGGGAGAAAGAAAGAAAGGTAGAAAGAAAGAAAGGGAGAAAGAAAGAAAGGTAGAAAGAAAGAAAGGGAGAAAGAAAGAAAGAAAGGTAGAAAGAAAGAAAGGGAGAAAGAAAGAAAGGTAGAAAGAAAGAAAGGTAGAAAGAAAGAAAGGGAGAAAGAAAGAAAGGGAGAAAGAAAGAAAGGTAGAAAGAAAGAAAGGTAGAAAGAAAGAAAGGGAGAAAGAAAGAAAGGGAGAAAGAAAGAAAGAAAGGTAGAAAGAAAGAAAGGTAGAAAGAAAGAAAGGTAGAAAGAAAGAAAGGGAGAAAGAAAGAAAGGTAGAAAGAAAGAAAGGGAGAAAGAAAGAAAGAAAGAAAGGTAGAAAGAAAGAAAGAAAGGTAGAAAGAAAGAAAGGGAGAAAGAAAGGGAGAAAGAAAGAAAGAAAGAAAGGTAGAAAGAAAGAAAGAAAGGTAGAAAGAAAGAAAGGGAGAAAGAAAGAAAGAAAGGTAGAAAGAAAGAAAGGTAGAAAGAAAGAAAGGGAGAAAGAAAGAAAGAAAGGGAGAAAGAAAGAAAGAAAGGTAGAAAGAAAGAAAGGGAGAAAGAAAGAAAGGGAGAAAGAAAGAAAGAAAGGTAGAAAGAAAGAAAGGGAGAAAGAAAGAAAGAAAGGTAGAAAGAAAGAAAGAAAGGTAGAAAGAAAGAAAGAAAGGTAGAAAGAAAGAAAAGGGAGAAAGAAAGAAAGGTAGAAAGAAAGAAAGGGAGAAAGAAAGAAAGAAAGAAAGGTAGAAAGAAAGAAAGGGAGAAAGGAAGAAAGGTAGAAAGAAAGGAAGGGAGAAAGAAAGAAAGAAAGGTAGAAAGAAAGAAAGAAAGGTAGAAAGAAAGAAAGGGAGAAAGAAAGAAAGAAAGGGAGAAAGAAAGAAAGAAAGAAAGGTAGAAAGAAAGAAAGGTAGAAAGAAAGAAAGGGAGAAAGAAAGAAAGAAAGAAAGGGAGAAAGAAAGAAAGGGAGAAAGAAAGAAAGGTAGAAAGAAAGAAAGGGAGAAAGAAAGAAAGAAAGGTAGAAAGAAAGAAAGAAAGGTAGAAAGAAAGAAAGAAAGGTAGAAAGAAAGAAAGGGAGAAAGAAAGAAAGAAAGGTAGAAAGAAAGAAAGAAAGAAAGGTAGAAAGAAAGAAAGAAAGGTAGAAAGAAAGAAAGGGAGAAAGAAAGAAAGAAAGAAAGGGAGAAAGAAAGAAAGAAAGGTAGAAAGAAAGGAAGAAAGGTAGAAAGAAACAAAGGGAGAAAGGAAGAAAGAAAGGGAGAAAGAAAGAAAGGGAGAAAGAAAGGTAGAATGAAAGAAAGGGAGAAAGAAAGAAAGGGAGAAAGAAAGAAAGAAAGAAAGGTAGAAAGAAAGAAAGGGAGAAAGAAAGAAAGAAAGGTAGAAAGAAAGAAAGGGAGAAAGAAAGAAAGAAAGGTAGAAAGAAAGAAAGGGAGAAAGAAAGAAAGGTAGAAAGAAAGAAAGGGAGAAAGAAAGAAAGAAAGAAAGAAAGAAAGGTAGAAAGAAAGAAAGGTAGAAAGAAAGAAAGTGAGAAAGAAAGAAAGAAAGGTAGAAAGAAAGAAAGAAAGGTAGAAAGAAAGAAAGGGAGAAAGAAAGAAAGGGTGAAAGAAAGAAAGGGAGAAAGAAAGAAATAAGGGAAGAAAGAAAGGAAGGGAGAAAGAAAGGGAGAAAGAAAGAAAGCAAGAAAGAAAGAAACAAAGAAAGAAAGGGAGAAAGAAAGAAAGAAGGGTAGAAAGAAAGAAAGAAAGGTAGAAAGAAAGAAAGGGAGAAAGAAAGAAAGGTAGAAAGAAAGAAAGGGAGAAAGAAAGAAATTGAGAAAGAAAGAAAGAAAGGGAGAAAGAAAGAAAGGGAGAAAGAAAGAAATAAGGGAAGAAAGAAAGAAAGGGAGAAAGAAAGAAAGCAAGAAAGAAAGAAACAAAGAAAGAAAGGGAGAAAGAAAGAAAGAAAGGTAGAAAGAAAGAAAGGGAGAAAGAAAGAAAGAAAGGGAGAAAGAAAGAAAGCAAGAAAGAAAGAAACAAAGAAAGAAAGGGAGAAAGAAAGAAAGGAGAAAGAAAGAAAGCAAGAAAGAAAGAAACAAAGAAAGAAAGGGAGAAAGAAAGAAAGAAAGAAAGGTAGAAAGAAAGAAAGAAAGGTAGAAAGAAAGAAAGGGAGAAAGAAAGAAAGAAAGGTAGAAAGGAAGAAAGGGAGAAAGAAAGAAAGAAAGCAAGAAAGAAAGAAACAAAGAAAGAAAGGGAGAAAGAAAAAAAAGAAAGAAAGGTAGAAAGAAAGAAAGAAGGGTAGAAAGAAATAAAGGGAGAAAGAAAGAAAGAAAGGGAGAAAGAAAGAAAGGGAGAAAGAAAGGGAGATAGAAAGGGAGAAAGAAAGCAAGAAAGAAAGAAACAAAGAAAGAAAGGGAGAAAGAAAGAAAGGTAGAAAGAAAGAAAGAAAGAAAGGTAGAAAGAAAGAAAGGAGAAAGAAAGAAAGAAAGGGAGAAAGAAAGAAATAAGGGAAGAAAGAAAGAAAGGGAGAAAGAAAGGGAGAAAGAAAGAAAGAAAGAAAGAAAGAAAGAAAGAAAAGAAAAGCAGCGTGTCAGGCACGCCCACGCCTATCTTCGTTTGCCCCTGTTTCCTCGATATATAGGGCAGGGGCTCCTGATATTTTTCTATCTTTCTTTTGTGTCCTTTTCTTCCCATCTCTTTTTCTCCCTCTTTTGTTTCTCTGTGTTTTTGTCTTTTCTGTCTTTCTTGCCTTTTTTTCGGTATTTATATCTTTCTTTCTCTTTCGCTCTGCATTTGTTCTCTCGCCCACAAGAGTTATTGCATCATACACCGGACAAATCACACACCGGTGAAGAGAGCGCGGGCCTTTCGGCTCTGCAGCGCATAACAAGAAGCTTAACAGCTGCGCTGTAAAATTTATTCTAGAATACAGGCACAGGAATACAGATACAAGAATACACAGACTGGAGCACATTTTTACTTTGCCGATGCTGATGCTCCGCAAAGCATTTAATAAGTGCACCATAATATTTTGAATAATGCTGCAAGTGCATTGTAGCTTGCAAGTCAAGCATATCGCACCACTCAATAACGAACACCCATGAACTAAGAAAAAAGTATGGACTTTAAACATAACTTAAGTTTGCTGAGAAGGTCGTTGCGTTCATTTCGCCTAAGCAACAGTAACTTCTCAGATAGGCGGTCTTCTAGAAAGTGTCGCTAGGGTTAAGGCTTCAACAAGTTGGTTCATTGTGCAAAAAAAAGGGAAAAGAGAATGGAAAATATCCCATTGGTGGTAGTCACCAGTGTTGACTGCCATGGAATAAGTGTGTCCACACTACAAAATGAAGGTCCGTTGTAAGTCACCGCCTGTTGTCGTCTGCCTTCCTTTGTGTTCGTATAAATTTCAGCGCTGTTTTTCCTTCTTAGTAGGAAGTGTCAGTCCGCCGTGAAAACAAGACTCGAAAAAAAAAATAATGATAATAATAATAAGACTCGTTACCGCTGCAGACGAGCAGAAGTTGACGTTATAACGAATAAATACCGCCTCCATGAGCCATAACTTCCTGTATCACGGCTATATCTCTTTTCGGGTCTCTTGCCGGCGGCGCGCCTTTGCTAAGGACATTCTGCCGTAAAGGGCAAAGAACTGGGCTATGAATTTGCGTTTTTTTCCCTATAGTGAGATATATTTAGTCGAAATAGACAATTAAGGCATTAGGCCAACTTAAAAAAAAACAAATGAAGACGAAAAAGTTTTTTTTTTTCTTTATTTGACGAGCCTGGTGGCATACTTGTGACCGCTCCGTTATAAAGGGGACGCTCATAGCATCCATCCATCCATCCACAGTGCAAAAAAAAAAAAAAAAAGAGAAACCCCAAACAAACAAACAAACATTGGGCAGCGGCGCACTAGCGGTACAAAGACTGACGAATCGGCAGAGCTGGCGGCGTTGCCCTCTTCCTCACCCTCACTTCCCTTTCCCACCCCTTTCTATACTATACTGTCACGTGGGTGTGACGTCGAGGAAGGCAGCAGGCGACGTGTCCAAGATGAAACTGTTTATTAGGCCGAACTTGTGGCCGGTAAACAGAAAGTAAGATTACAGCAATACACGCTGGCACTGATAGCGGCGAGCAGAGCGTCGGCCGTCGATCAACTGGCAAGCGGTGAAGCGCGTCGGCATTTATACGTGCGTCATAGAATATTCCAGTCTTATCACTCGTTGTCGCAGAAGCTCTGGAATAAGCTCGAGTGTTCGCGTCTTGCGCGCAATCTTAACAAAACGATCTACAGTAATCGCGAAGCTTCTAGAACAGTCAGGCGCGGTTTGCGCTGAGCATTGCTGACAGACTTTGAGGGCGAAGAACCGAATAGAGCAAAGTGAAAATAAGAAACGCGCGTGGCAATGCCCCCCTCAGAAAAAGCATCGTCCCGATGCTTAAAACAGAACATGGGGGAAAAAAATGCATGCAACAATAAGTCACAATAACAAAGAAAGAAATTACAACAATAAAGCAATAAGTGAAGTCCTCAGGTCCGCTAACGCGCGTAATACGGCTTGAGGCGCACGACATGGACGACTTCAGGTCGCGCACGACGCCGTTGGGAGTTAGTAATGCCGTCCGGAACGACCTCGTAGTCCAGAGCACCGAGTCGTCGAAGCACCTTGTATGGCCCGAAGTATCGCCGAAGAAGTTTTTCACTGAGTCCGCGTCGGCGTATCGGTGTCCACACCCAAACGCGGTCGCCGGGCTGGTATTCCACAAAGCGTCGTCGAAGATTGTAACGGCGGCTGTCGGTTGTCTGCTGATTCTTGATGCGCTGGTGGGCGAGTTGTCGGGCTTCTTCGGCGCGCTGTAGGTAGACGGTGACGTCGAGGTTTTCTTCATCTGCGACGTTGGGCAGCATGGCGTCGAGCGTCGTTGCCGGGTTCCTTCCGTAGACCAACTTGTATGGCCTCATCTGTGTCGTCTCCTGCACGGCCGTGTTGTATGCGAAGGTCACGTACGGAAGGATGGCGTCCCACGTCTTGTGTTCGACGTCGACGTACATGGCCAGCATGTCGGCGATAGTCTTATTTAGACGCTCGGTCAGGCCATTGGTCTGTGGGTGGTACGCGGTGGTCCGGCGGTGGCTTGTGTGGCTGTATCCCAAGATCGCCTGAGTTAGGTCAGCCGTAAACGCCGTACCTCTGTCGGTGATGAGAACCTCTGGGGCGCCGTGTCGAAGGACGATGTTCTCAACGAAGAACTTGGCTACCTCGGCGGCACTGCCCTTGGGCAGGGCTTTTGTTTCGGCGTAGCGGGTGAGGTAGTCGGTAGCTACGACGATCCATTTATTTCCGCAAGTCGACGTTGGGAACGGCCCCAGGAGGTCCATGCCGATCTGCTGGAACGGTCGCCGAGGAGGCTCGATCGGGTGAAGGAAGCCTGCTGGTCTTGCTGGCGGTGTCTTCCGTCGCTGGCAGTCTCGGCACGTCCTTACGCAAGGCGCGGCCAGTAGTACTTTTCTTGTACTCTTGCGAGCGTGCGGGAAAGTCCGAGGTGTCCAGCCATCGGGTCGTCGTGTAGTGCCTGGAGGACTTCTGGTCGCAATGCTGAAGGCACTATGAGAAGGTAGTTGGCTCGAAGGGGCGAGAAATTCTTCTTTATGAGAATGCCGTTTCGTAATACAAACGACGTGAGTCCTCGCTTGAATGCCTTCGGAACAATGGCGGTCTTGCCTTCGAGGTACTCCATAAGGCCCTTGAGTTCCGGGTCGGCTCGCTGTTGTTCAGCGAAGTCGTCGGCGCTTATGGTTCCCAAGAAGTCGTCCTCCTGGTCATCTTGCGGCGGCAGTTCGACGGGGGGCGCGAGATAAGCAGTCGGCAGGGCTGGGCAAAGATACTTTGAAATTGTATCGCGATACGATACAAGATACTCGGGCAAGAAGTATTGGAGATACAGATACAAGATACTTCCGGAATGAATGTATCCGATACGATACTTCCCAATTGTATCTTAAGATACTTCGATACATTTGTAAATTTGCTATTATAGATTTATATAATGACGCTGCAAGTACCTATGTACAGAAGTGTTTGCTTGAAAATGTCTTAACTGCGACCAAGTTTGTTTATTTTAATGAAATACATGTTTGAATCTTGAAAGTTATGTTTTTCTTGCTGAATGTATATGAGTCTCATTCCGAAACAAGTTATCGGCATTTCTTTACTTGACACGGTTGTATTTGGTGGGTGTCGCTGCTCTACTTGGCGACCAGCTATCGCGTTGCCGTGTAATTGCAAGAACTTCAATAAGAAGCCTCCGAAAGATGGCACAAATACCGGTGCAGAGCCTTTCCTTGTCCGTAAGCATATTGCCATTTTCTTAGTACCGCATAACACTACAGGTGTAGAGCAGCAACAACGCTGGTGGCGGTATTTTTTGTGAAGCATCATGTGAAGACGATAACTACCGAGTCAGCGCTCACAGTTCTCTGAGGACATAAAACTGCAGTGATTTTTCGTATTCTACCTATCAACTTGCGTAAAGTGTTCGTTAGCAACCTTTCATGAACGTGCAGTCTTTTACCATTTCCTCTCCAAGAGAACTTCTGCCACCCAGGTGCTTCCCAGATCTATTGTATACGTGGCAAAAAGCGTCGCATGATGCCACTGCTATTCAGACTATTGCAACTTCTAGCCTGCCTACCAGCTGTTTTGTAACACAAAAAAAGGACTTTACAGGAACCTAAAAAACGAAAGCGAATATACCTAAGTCAAATAGCAAAGCACTTCCGCAATACAAAATGACAATGAATAAGTATACAGGGTGTCTCGCGTAATTAATACCAAATATCTAAAAAAAAAACAAAAAAAAAGCGTTTGATAGTGACTGAATGAAACGAATGGTATATGGCTTACCGTTATGTGGCGCTCGTTATGATATTTTTATATTGCGCTAGTTGGTTTATTAACTACGGTCAATTATGCAACATTTTTAATATTCACTTTAGGGCAGAGTGCGCTTCGTCACATTGTAGAACACATTTAAAAACGACCGAAGCAATTGTTTCTTGGCGGCGCACATGCTGCATGGTGAATATTTCCTGGCTTTTAAAGAAAGCAAGCGAAAAAATATCAAATGAAATCACGTGAATGCGCTCATGCACTATCGAATTGCAGCGCTCTTAAACGCGCTTCGAGCGAAACAACTTGTGCGCGGACCGTCGACCTGTCGCTTCTCAGGGACGATGGTGTTTCTTTGCTGTGTGTGCGGTCAGAAATATTGATGCGCTGTGGAGCTGATGCCTAAGCCGGGGCCGCTCATTTCGCCGCGGTCCGCTTGCTGGTTCGCACGAAGCACGTCTGAGAGCCCTGCAGCACAATAGCGTACGAGCGCAGCTCCGGCTTTCTGTAAACGCAGGGAAACTCCCTACGTAGCATGTACCTTTCCACAATAAATCAGATCTGTCGAGTTAGAATGTCCTCTAAAACGTAAACGAACGCACTTGGCCCCAAAAAGAATAACAGAAATGTAACATCATTCATCTTACTTAAGAAATTAAGCACAATATAAAAATACCATAATGAGAGCCACATGGTGGTAAACACCATCGTTGGTTTTATTCAGCTGAGGTTAAGAACTTCTTTGTAAATTTATAAACACTATACAGGTGGCACCCCTAAAAGCTATGAAAATAGAGCATGATGTATCGTCAGCATACGTGTTAAGGTCAGTCAATAGAAAACTCAGTGCCCACGGAAAATGGCACTAAAGGGCTCGTGGGGACGCTAATAAGAAAACCGTAGTACTTGGTATTATGTTTCTCAAATCCCCTTCCTAACGTCCTTAAGATTTGTTGTTATAACTTCCATTGTTGTAATATAAACTCAATTTCGCTGTTTCATTAAATCGTAAGCAGAATTTTTCTTCCTATAAACACTAGGCACGCTCAGATTATTTTACCTTTGCCCTAACATCGCCTGAACCGTAAACTCACATAGAATGTAGATATAAAAATAGTAGCAACGACGCAGACAATTAAATATAAGAATAAATAAGAATAGGAATACAGCAGGAGATTGCAAAAGACTTATCAAAGTTAACAAACGGGGGAAAAGAACTACACAGATGCCTAGGTAATGTGTGGGATGCAAATGGAGGACAGCAAAGAGATCCCTTGTGTTAACAGTGAAGCTATCAATAAGAAAAGCTTCTTGCATAATTTAACACGAGGAACAAAATTACAGTACGCCAAAATATCATCTGTTACGCAAATGCTTGTTCTATTGCATACAGCATCGACACCGGTGGTGCGACTGTTGTTAGAGTCTAATTTGCATATAAGTCAATCTCATGGTGTGCAAGTCAAGCTTAAATGAACGAGATTGGTCTAATCTCTGCGTGAAAGCAGCGAGACGCAAAGCAACCCCATTCTTGCATTTTTGAGACTTTGCAACGATGCACCACGCAAGACAAACTACGATAACGACACTATAGCCGCATCCTAATTTGAGCGAAAGGCGCCACACGCATTGGAGTACGCAGCACAGTACCGTGGCTACAAACAAGGTTCATGGCACCGACACAGCTAAAGAGAGAGATATCGAGAAACAAAAGGTCAGCTGCACGTAGACGTTCGCCCGCTTGTTTTTGTCGAGATGGCTCGAGCGCCATCACGTGACTCTGCTCCACCAATAGAGACGTGTATAGACCTTATTTCGTATGCTCATTGGAGCACTTTGGCGGAAAGACAAAGGAATATCAATGTCGTTAGCTTTATTGAGGTGGCTTAATGGCAGCAGTATAATCTTGAGAAGCAGAGTTCAGCCGACGTTTGTTTTGTTCCGCAGAGAGGCCTTTCTATAGCAGTATCTTGTATCTTAAGATACACGATGCTTTATTGAATGTATCGGAAATACAGATACAGATACTCGTTTTGCGAGACGTATCGTGATACAGATACAAGATACCCAAAGAGTATCTAAGATAGTATCTAAGATACATGTATCTTCGATACTGCCCAGCCCTGGCAGTCGGCGTCAGAGTGTTTTCGTCCGGACTTGTAAACGACGGTAACGTCGAATTCTTGAAGTCTCAGACTCCATCTTGCGAGACGACCTGAAGGGGTCCTTCAGGTTAGCTAGCCAACACAAGGCGTGGTGGTCGCTCACAACTTTGAAGGGCCTTCCGTATAGGTAAGGGCGAAACTTTGACGTAGCCCAGATGATGGCGAGGCACTCCTTTTCAGTTGTGGAATAGTTGGCCTCTGCCTTGGATAGCGACCGGCTAGCATAACTGATAACCCTTTCCAGTCCATCCGTCCTCTGCACAAGGACGGCGCCGAGTCCCACACTGCTTGCGTCGGTGTGCACTTCTGTTTCGGCGTGGTCGTCGAAATGCGCAAGTAACGGAGGCGTTTGCAGGCGTCGTTTTAGGTTTTGAAATGCTTCCTCCTGAGGCGTTTCCCACTTAAACTCGACGTCGGCCCTGGTGAGGTTAGTGAGTGGCTCGGCGATGCGGGCGAAGTTTTTGACGAACCGCCTGTAGTAGGCGCACAGGCCTAGAAATCGACGCACGGCCTTCTTGTCGGCGGGTGGCGGGAATGTAGCGATGGCGGCTGTCTTCTGAGGGTCAGGGCGTACTCCGGACTTGCTTATCACGTGGCCCAAGAACAAGAGTTCCTCGTAGGCGAAGCGGCACTTTTGTGACTTCAGGGTAAGTCCGGAGGTCTTGATTGCTTGAAGTACAGCCTCAAGGCGCCGCAGGTGTTCGTCGAAGTTTGAAGAAAACACAACGACGTCGTCCAAGTACACAAGACAAGTCTGCCAGTTCAAGCCGGCCAGTACGGTATCCATAACGCGTTGGAAGGTCGCGGGCGCCGAGCAAAGACCAAAAGGCATGACCTTGAACTCGAACAGGCCGTCTGGAGTTATGAAAGCAGTCTTTTCTCGGTCTCTCTCGTCGACTTCGGTTTGCCAGTAGCCTGTCTTGAGGTCCATCGACGAAAAGTACTTTGCGTTGTGGAGTCGATCCAGGGCGTCGTCTATCCGTGGGAGGGGGTACACGTCCTTCTTAGTGATCTTGTTCAGGCGACGATAGCCGACGCAGAAACGTAGCGTGCCGTCCTTCTTCTTCACCAATACCACGGGAGACGCCCAGGGACTCTTGGACGGCTGGATTATGTCGTCGCGTAGCATTTCGTCGACTTGCTTCTTCACGGCCTCGCGTTCGCGCGTCGATATTCGGTACGGGCTCTGTCGAACTGGTCGAGCACTTTCTTCTGTAATGATCCGATGTTTCGCGACTGGGGTCTGTCGAATTCTTGACGACGCCGAGAAGCAGGCTTTGAATCGCAGGAGCAGGGCCTTTAGCTGGTCTTGCTTGACCTTCGGAAGGTTCGGGTTGACGTCGAAATCTGGTTTGGGACCTCGATTCGTCGAAGCAGGTTCGGTAGCGTCGGAGAGGGCGAAAGCATGGCTGGTGTCCACGAATTTCTCGATGTGGGCGACCGTCGTGCCAATGTTAAGGTGCCTATATTCGTGGCTGAAGTTTGTCAGCAGTACCTTTGCTTTGCCATCGCGCAACTCGGCGATGCCTCTTGCGACGCAAATCTGATGGTTCACAAGCAGGCGCTGATCGCCCTCGATGACGCCTTCAATGTCAGCGGGTATTTCGGTGCCGACGGAAATGACGACGCTGGAGAGGGGCGGAACGGTGACCTGCTCCTCAATTACATTCAAGGCATGATTCTCCGGCGTCGTGTGGGGCGGCAACGCTTCGTCTGAAGTCAGTGTTATCGACTCAGACCTCAGGTCGATCACGGCGCCGTGTTGACTTAGGAAGTCCATCCCCAGTATCACATCCCTGGAGCAGTGCTGCAGAATTAGAAAGCTGGCGGGATAAGTCCGGTTATTGATGGTGACTCTTGCTGTGCAAACACCGGCCGGCGTTATTAGATGACCCCGAGCGGTCCGGATTTCAGGGCCTTGCCAAGCAGTCTTCACTTTCTTCAACTTCGTCGCAAAAGGTCCACTGACGACGGAATAGTCGGCTCCAGTGTCGACGAGAGCGGTGACGTTGTGGCCGTCGAATATTACGTCGAGGTCGCTGGTTCGTCGTCGTGCGTTACGGTTGGGTCGCGGCGTCGGATCACGGCTGCGGCGGTTTGCTCCGCTGCTTCCACGTGGCGTCGTCAGGTCTTCTTCCGGCCGCGAAGTTTCGACTTCAGGGCTCTCTCTTGCTTTGTTCTTCAGGTATCGTCGCGGCGTCGTCGTCGGCGTCGGCGGAGGGTCTTCGGTAGTTCGTCGTACAGCAACCGCACCTCCATCGGTTGCTGCCCTTAGTTTTCCGGATATGGGCTCACGGAACGGCCCCGGTTGAGGCTGCTGTACTGCTGTCGTCGGTTAGGGGACCGGTAGGGTCCAGGCGATGGCGAACGCGATGAACGTCGAGGTGCCCGCTCAGTGGTGGTCAAGTAGTCGGCGATGTCGCGTGGGCGCTCGCCGTGCTGTGGGGGCGGTGCGTTGACGGCGAAGCCGCGTAGGCCCATCTGGCGGTACTGGCAGCGGCGGTAGGTATGTCCAGCTTCCACGCAGTGGTAGCAGAGCGGGCGGTTGTCAGGGGCTCGCCAGATGTCGGTTTTTCTTGGGGAGTAGTGCTCGCTGGCAGGTGAGCGGTATGGCGTCGGTCGTGGGGACGGCGGTGTCTGGCGGCGGAAATGGGGTGGTGCGGCCTCCTGACGTGGACGTGGAGGCGGAGCGGAGCGTCGGGCGGCAGCAGCGTAGCTCATGGCTTGCGGCTGTGGCGGTTGGGGGATGCAGATCGACTGCTGGATCTCTTCGCGAACGATGTCGGCGATCGAGTCCACTTGCGGCATTGATGAGGGTAACAGCTTGCGCAGTTCCTCCCGCACGATCGCTCGTATCGTTTCGCGCAGGTCGTCGGAGCCGAGAGCATTAACTCCTGGGCTGTCTTGCATCGTTCGGCGATCGTACTGGCGGGTTCGCATTTCCAGCGTCTTCTCGATCGCTGTTGCTTCTGACAAGAATTCCTGGACAGTCTTTGGTGGGTTCCGCATCATCCCGGCGAAGAGTTCTTGCTTGACTCCTCGCATGAGAAAACGGACTTTCTTCTGCTCGGGCATGTCGGCGTCAGCGTGTCGGAAGAGTCGCGTCAATTCTTCAGCGAAGATGGCCTCTCTTGCGTTCGGGAGTTGCACCCTCGTCTCCAGCAACGTCGCGGCTCTTTCCTTGCGGGCGATGCTCCTGAACGTGTCCAGGAATGTGCCGCGGAAAAGATCCCAGGTTTGAAGCGCAGACTCCCGATTCTCGAACCAGGTCCTTGCCGCGTCTTCCAGGTAAAAGTAGACGCGACGCAGCTTCTCTTCCGGGTCCCAGTGGTTTAGGGTGGCCACTCGGTCGTATGTCTCCAGCCAGGTCTCAGGGTCTTCGAACGATGATCCACGGAAAGTCGGTGGCTCCCTTGGCTGCTGCATTACGATCGCTGGCTGTGGCGCAGCGGCAGTCATCGTTGCCGCAGTCGAGGTCATGGCCTTGGTCTTCCGATTCTTGTCAGGTAGAGGACCGTACTCCGGATGTAGACCTTGCTGCCTACGGCTAACTCGCTGGTCGTGGTTGGTGTCGACGTCTCCCTCGCGAGTGGGGCTGGGTTCACGGCTTGACGGGGGTGTCCGGTACATGACAGAGAGTACCTCCACTAGATGTCACGTGGGTGTGACGTCGAGGAAGGCAGCAGGCGACGTGTCCAAGATGAAACTGTTTATTAGGCCGGACTTGTGGCCGGTAAACAGAAAGTAAGATTACAGCAATACACGCTGGCACTGATAGCGGCGAGCAGAGCGTCGGCCGTCGATCAACTGGCAAGCGGTGAAGCGCGTCGGCATTTATACGTGCGTCATAGAATATTCCAGTCTTATCACTCGTTGTCGCAGAAGCTCTGGAATAAGCTCGAGTGTTCGCGTCTTGCGCGCAATCTTAACAAAACGATCTACAGTAATCGCGAAGCTTCTGGTTTGTGTCCTTTCTTCGTCCCGTCTTGTAGCGCTGTTTTCTACTGCAAATCATGAACCAACCAGCCCAAATGCGTACTCTACTTCTAGAACAGTCAGGCGCGGTTTGCGCTGAGCATTGCTGACAGACTTTGAGGGTGAAGAACCGAATAGAGCAAAGTGAAAATAAGAAACGCGCGTGGCAATACTATACAATACGTCACCAGGGTAGCTGTCTTTTTCATGTGTTTTTTGTGCATGTTTCTTTGTATCTCTTGCTCTCTATTTTTTTTCTCCGTTAATGTTTCCTTTCTTTCTATTTCTCTTTTTCTTTCTCGCCCTGTTATCCCTTCTCTCGCCTTCTTTCTTTTCCTATCTTTCTTTCTCTCTATTACTCTTCTTCCCTTTCTTTCCATCTCTTTCTTTCTCTCTCTGTATTCGTTCTCTTGCCCATCAGAGTTATTGCATTCCCCACCGGACAAATCGGCGCACATGTTCTGGGAGAGAAGCAGAAGATGAAGAAACGGACGAACAGAGTGCGCGCCGGTTCATGATTATGATAGTTTTCGGATTTAGGAAACACATTACGCCTGGATTAAACAGCTGCGATGTGAGCAGTCTTCCTTTACCCCATTGGAAACACGTCCGCTCATTTCCGCCAAAAAGTAGCGATATACCCACAGTGCCGCACAGTGCCGCGATACAGTCGATACATCGTAGAAGTATTTCACTACTGAGATCAAAATACACTCAAATACAGGAATACACGTACTAAAATGTACCTACAAGATACTCTCGCGATACCCCTGTATGCCCAGCCCTGGTAAAGGGCTGGCCGGTCTCTAAACATGTCACCTGACCCATATTTCTGTCTTTTCTTGACATCATGCGCATCAACATGCATTACTGAGTGGAAAGTAGGGCTTGGTTGCTTTTACATCACTGATGGAAACTCAGCATCTCACATTACCGCTGTACTCATTTAAGACTTCATTACTTGACCAAGTCGCCGCGGACGGCGCACGATACATTTTTACGCGCGGGCGTAGGAGACCGCACTGTGAGACCTAGCTGCGAACTTGTGTTATAGAAGAAAACAACGCTGGTAAGCTTTCGGTCAATGCAGGGCGCATTTTGCGAAAAAGTTTCATGTTTCTCGCTCTACAGCAGCTGCGGCTCCCCACCTTTGGTGACATGGAGGGAAATGAAGACAACATTTTAACGCGAAAGAGTTTTATGCCGGGGTGCAGCAAGACTTCACTGACGTAGTTTTGTCACGGATATGATGTTAATAAAATCCCAATAATGGATGATAAGGAAAAAAGTAGAAGAAAAATTTTCATTGACGCGAATCACCTGAGAAACAAACCCACGAACTCTCGGTCCACGGCGACAGGTGCCGGGCGCTCTACTCACTGCACTACCGACGGACCTGTATGACGCTTCACAAACGCGCCTGATCTCTATAATCTCTCTCACAGTCATCCCAGGCAAGGATGTGTCGCCGTCTGTGAGCAGTGGAGTACTGCGTCCTGATACTGTCACGTGGTCGTGACGTCGACGAAGGCTACAGTCGGCGTGTCAAAGACGAAACTCTTTATTAGGCCGAACTTGTGGCCGGAAAACTGAAAGGTCAGGCTACAGCACTACACACTGGCAGTGATAGCGGCGAACAAAGCGTCGGCCGTCGATCAAACTGTACATCGCTGGAACGCGCCGGCTTTTATAACGCACGCGTCGAACATTCTAGCCTTATCACTAGTCGTCGCGGAAGCTCTGGAATAATCTTGAGTGTTCGCGTCTTGCGTGCAATCTTAACAGAACGATCTACTACAAGCGAGAAGCTTCTGGAACAATAAGGCGCGGTCTGCGCCGAGTACTGCTGATAGTCTTTGTGGGCGGAAACCGAATACAGTGAAAGAAACGCGCGTGGCAATGCCCCCCTCTGAAAAAGCATCGTCCCGATGCTTAAAACAGAACACGGGGGGAAAATGCATGCAACAATAAATAAATCAAGAAAGCACAATAAACAATAAGCACAAGCAAGAAAGTCCAATGAAAAAAAGTAGAGTCCTCAGGTTCACTAACGCGCGTAAAACGGCTTGAGGCGCACAACATGGACGACTTCAGGTCGCGCACGGCGCCGTTGAGGAGTTCGTAATGCCGTCGGGGACAACCTCGTAGTCGAGTGTGCCGAGACGTCTAAGTACCCTGTACGGTCCGAAGTAGCGTCGCAGAAGTTTTTCACTTAGTCCGCGTCGGCGTATCGGCGTCCACACCCAAACGCGGTCGCCGGGCTGGTATTCCACAAAGCGTCGTCGAAGATTGTAACGGCGGCTGTCGGTTGTCTGCTGATTCTTGATGCGCTGGTGGGCGAGTTGTCGGGCTTCTTCGGCGCGCTGTAGGTAGACGGTGACGTCGAGGTTTTCTTCATCTGCGACGTTGGGCAGCATGGCGTCGAGCGTCTTTGCCGGGTTCCTTCCGTAGACCAACTTGTATGGCGTCATCTGTGTCGTCTCCTGCACGGCCGTGTTGTATGCGAAGGTCACGTACGGAAGGATGGCGTCCCACGTCTTGTGTTCGACGTCGACGTACATGGCCAGCATGTCGGCGATGGTCTTATTGAGACGCTCGGTCAGGCCATTGGTCTGTGGGTGGTACGCCGTAGTCCGGCGGTGGCTTGTGTGCCTGTACCTCAGGGATTGCCTGAGTTAGGTCCGCCGTAAAGGCCGTACCTCTGTCGGTAATGAGGACCTCTGGGGCGCCATGACGCAGTACCATGTTCTCGACGAAGAACTTTGCTACCTCGGTGGCACTGCCCTTGGGCAGGGCCCTTGTCTCGGCGTAGCGGGTGAGGTAGTCCGTTGCCACGACGATCCCATTTGTTTCCGGAATTCGACGTCGGGAACGGCCCCGGTAAGTCCATGCCGATTTGCTGGAACGGTCGGCGAGGTGGCTCGATGGGTTGCAGAAGTCCGGCTGGCCTAGTGGGTGGTGTCTTCCGTCGCTGACAATCTCGCCAAGTCTTCACGTAGTGGGTGACGTCGGCAGTGAGGCGAGGCCAGTAGTACTTTTCTTGTATCCTCGCCAGCGTGCGGGAAAATCCAAGGTGTCCAGCCGTCGGGTCGTCATGCAGAGCATCCAGAACTTCTGGACGTAACGCTGAAGGTACCACGAGGAGGGAGTCGGCCCGACGTGGCGAGAAGTTTTTCTTTAGAAGAACGCCGTTCCGCAAGAAAAACGACTCCAGTCCTCGTCTGAATACCTTCGGAGCCACGGTGGCCTTGCCCTCGAGGTATTCTATAAGGCCCTTGAGTTCCGGATCGGCGCGCTGTCGTTCGGCGAAGTCATCAACGCTTAAAGTTCCCAAGAAATAGTCACCATCTTCGTCGTCCTGCGGCGGTGGATCAACGGGGGCACGGGACAGGCAGTCGGCGTCAGAGTGCTTTCGTCCGGACTTGTAAACGACGGTGATGTCGAATTCTTGAAGTCTCAGACTCCATCGTGCGAGACGACCTGAAGGGTCCTTCAAGTTAGCTAGCCAGCACAAGGCATGGTGGTCGCTCACAACTTTGAATGGCCTTCCATAGAGGTAGGGGCGAAACTTTGACGTAGCCCAGATAATGGCAAGGCACTCTTTTTCTGTTGTGGAATAGTTGCCTTCTGCTTTGGAGAGCGACCGGCTAGCATAACTGATAACCCTTTCTTCTCCATTAGTCTTCTGCACAAGAACGGCGCCGAGTCCTACGCT
>JALIZH010030097.1:0-20863 GCA_030522465.1 Rhipicephalus appendiculatus
TCATCATCATTCACTCCGTGGATATGGTGTCGTCATCTCCAGTTCTCGTCTCGTTTCCGAGAGAGCGCTGTCCTATAGACATGCGTACAATATGGCGGTTGGGTGAAGGTACGCTAGATGGCGTTGGCGGTGCAGCTGCCCTCCGATTGCGCGGACCGCCGTACGAGTGCACTTGCCGGATCGTGTTGCTTGGCTGGTCGTTGAAGTTTGAATAAAATTTCACACACTATCGCTTTGATTACTGCTGGGCGAAACCACTGAATATTTCACGGTGTAACCATGATTGCTTCAGTCACCATAACTCTCATCGACCCTTTAGTATAACGCGCCCGATCTCACGTCGGTGATGATGCACCGGGCAGAATTCACGGAAGATTCACGGTTCACCGATGAACCTCCGCAGCTTCGCCCACTCATCATCATTCACTCCGTGGATATGCTGTGTTTTTTTTTCTTTTTTTTCTGTCGTTCTTGCCTGAATGCAGGAAATATTCAGTAACTCTCTATAATGGCAGGACACCATCATTCAAGTGAATTTCGTAGGCTCCAACGAGCCCTTCGGCTCGCAAAAATGCTAAGTATACTGTCGGTCGGCTTCTTCTGTACATTTACAGCTCTTTATACATTCCGCGTAATTGTTCCTAGCGTTAAAGCAATGACCTCATTATGCCTAAACACTTACGCACAGCGTGACCGGTCCTACGACACGCACAAGGCAAAATGCATGGCCGCCGTGCTGCCCTCTGTGGAGGCATCGATGCGCGAGAAGGAGGCCTGCCGTATTGTCGTCGAATCCACAAACATTAGCAGCGCAGCGTTCTGGACTGTGACACAGGCGAAGAGTGTGCTCTACATCTTTCTGGTTGTGTATAGCCTAGGCAGGCACGGCCGCGCAGGAAGGAGTGCTATATCAATGGAGCGGCCATTAGTACATCTACATCACGGTCATCCAATGCGGCCGCGATGTAGAATACGTTCCACTGTTAAAGGGAATGCTAGAATGTGCAACCCTCGTGTTGTTCACATCATAACTGCACGCGGCTGTGAAAACAATGTGCGTACAATGCACGGCTGGGTCGAAAATAGTAATTATTACTTGCTCCATATTATCCTCTGCAAGTCTATGCAACTGCGCTCATGCGAGGGAGAAATATTTTGACACAGCCATTGCGCAAGTGCTCTCATTAACCCTACACTTCTCTTTACCTACCTCTTGTGCCCCTTGTACAAATCGTGCTCAACATGAAAAAGCAAAACAGTAGCACTAACATAAAACAGCAATATTTGAAACCTGTCGAGTTTTGTCCAGACGCAACTGTTTCAACCTTCACTGCTACGTCATTTTAACATGTGTAAGTTTCTTGTGTGCAAATGTTAACGAATTTAGCATCTGTGTGTTCTTTCGCCGTGAGAAACGGCGCTTACATTGTGCATTCGCTTTTTCGATGCTTTTCGGAATGGTTCATGTAAAACAAGTGATATTTGACATTGTAAAGTACGCAAAAAAAACATGGCTGATCCCTCCATCATAGGAATCGGTATAACACGAAAGTAAAACGCGTCTTCGCAGAAGTAGTGCTTATTGCGTAGCGACATATGAGAGCTTGTACAATGTCTGTTGGTGTTTGACAGCTAAAGCACCGTTTGAAGTGGACACGCCCA
The DNA here is from genome assembly GCA_030522465.1 of Rhipicephalus appendiculatus. Lineage (NCBI taxonomy): Eukaryota > Metazoa > Arthropoda > Arachnida > Ixodida > Ixodidae > Rhipicephalus > Rhipicephalus appendiculatus. Next base: position 1,663 of record JALIZH010030097.1, read on the forward strand.
CGTTGACGCCTAGTGGCAAATCTCCATCGCGACGACTAACGCCCATGGTCATGAATTAACCGTTGTTGTAGCTGAAGTTGTCAACATAATATACCTGGACACAACGTATCGTGAATCCAGCGCAAAGACACCAACAAGCACGTAATGAACACTGGCACTCGATATGCGCGTCTTCAAAGAGAAGTGGTATGGTGTGCGCGCCTGAGTAATAAAGCAACCCCTCCTGCGCTCATGCATACACTACCACGCTGCGCTTCAGCAACGCGGGAGGCCGAAGTTCGTAGCTTGAGGCGCGGGCACGCGCAGGCGTTCTACGTCGTGCTGGTGTCTGCCTCGCTCCACCAAGGCACGACATTCACCCGTCGACATCGCTTCCTTGCGGCCGCGCTCACTGCAGCAGTTTCATTAGTCGGTGCTATCACACCCGAAGTAGCCGTCGGCGAAACAACGTTGGTGCATGTGGAAGATGCACTACTCCGACAAAGAGCCATCACACGCTAACACGAAGCTAAAGGCAAAGAACATAGCTACATCGGCGACTCTCCGATGCTAGCGCGGCCAATGTTTTTCACTGCTATCGAGACGCAGTTAAAGCAAGGCCTCCAACATTGTGCGCCGGCGTTCGCTATCCGCGCTATTAAGTGTCATGCCGCATTACTTCTCTTCCCCGCTCACAGGCGGTGACACCAACCCACCACGCCTAAGCCACGCCAACAGAGAGCACCATGCGAGGGAGAATGTGTGAGAGATATAAGGCGCGTTGGCAGGTTGCTCTCCGGCTGCGTCGATGGCTTAGTCGATAAGAAACCGGGCGCCCTTCGTCGCGGGCAAAGGAGTCAGAGGTTCGGTTCCCGGCGGGGGAACATTTTCACAATGATTTTTCTTTCCAATTTGGTAGCGTTAATTATATCAATGTCATATCCGCAACGCATATACTTCGTGGACCCTGGCATAAAACACTTGCGTGTTAAAAATTACTAGGTCCGTTATGCATTCGCCTAGGAAGGACTCGAAGGCGAAAGCGATTTGGTGGGGCTATTTTGAGCCTCATTCACACCTGCAACTAGCACAGGTCGCGTGACCAAGTTAGTCGCAATGCGACTGGTGGCAAATTGCCGCTTTGGTTGCAAAGCGAATGCTTTGGCTCGATTTTTCATTCGTGCGTCTGCAGTTGCAAACTTCTGAACCAGTAATATGGCCATGAACAAAACTTCAGTTTATTTTATGGGGCAATGGCAAGGCGAGCAGACGCAGATGATTGTCAGTCACCTTGAGTCGCTTTTTGGTCTCCAGTCGCAAATGGTAGCACGACTGTTGTTAGTCGCAGCTGTGATTACACAGCGCTTCATATCACGCCAATGCCCTTTTTTTAATGCGGAGCACTTTAGGGCGACAGGCTGTCGTATGCTGTCGTCGGCACTTTGCGTAACGCAGGCAACCCCACATAAAGCGTAGCCGTCTTAGGTTGGGGGCTTTGCCCTCAGGCCATAGTTTCTCTGGACCACAATAAAGTTCTTGCCATGTCATGCCATGCCATCGGTGGCACGCACTCGCGCCAGAAAGAACTTTTCTTCCCCTTATTCTTCGAGAGCCTTGATGATTATTTTAACGCAGTCAAAGCCACTTATAGTACAGCCATCTGTCTCATACTGAGCGCGCGCTTGCGCCAAAGGCAAGACTTCTTCCTCTTGTTCTTCGAGAACCTTCATGATAATATTAACGCACGCAAAACCACATACAGCATGGCCATCTGTAGCATACTGAGCGCTCGCTGGCGCTAAAGAGATGTCTTCTTTCTCTTCTCCTTCGAGCACTTCATCTATGATGTTAAGTGGGGAGCACTTTAAATAAAACCCCGTATAAAAACTAAAAACAAAGAAGCAAGTGAGAAATTGAAAAAAAAAACAGGAATAAAAATAGAAATAAATTGAAATAAATTGCAAATAAACAGAAAAACTGGAAAGAGAACAACAAAATAGACAGGAGGAAAGAAAGAGAAAACCGAAGAAAAAACAAAGAAAGCTGCCCAGCTCCGCACTTCCTTCAGGATTGGCACCACTAATGCGAAGATGCCTTAATTTTTTATTTTTATTTTTTTTGCACGTAAAAGCCCTAAACATGAAGTTGCTGGAAAGCTGCACGCGCTGAGCCGCGCGGCGCGATGATGGTCATATTACTTTCAAGCAATCATGCCGATGTCAAGTGTTTCATTCTTTTTCAGTTACTTTGTTACATTGTTTCTTATTGTTTTTTAAGAAAACGACGAGAAAACGTAAGGCGCAGTTCGCACCTCCTGGTCATGTGCTTTCAGGGTCACACACCGGATTTTAGCACAAATACTCTTCTTGTAAACCGTTTAAGGATTTCGCCTTGAGAACCCCAGTTTTGACAAAATCAGTAAGAAGCTCGGGCGTGTAGAGAAGAATTTGTGAACTCTACGGAATTTTATGAATACCGGAAAAAAAATTCTGATCTGAATTTTCACAGTACGGGTTTAATTATGGCGAAAACGCAAGAAATCTTCTTGAAGTAAATTTTGAAAGCGGGGATTTATTTGTTTTGTGATGTCATGATACTGTGTACAAAAACATTAACTCGTGGACCAGAAGTGCAGAGTCTAATGAAAAAAACAGTTAAAAAAATTCTGATGGGCAGTAGTGAAAAGGAGGTTAATGCACAGAGCTTTAAAAGCGAATCGAAATATGGAAGCAGTTTTGGAAGCAAGATAACATGCACCTGTGCTCAATTTTGTTTATTACACCATCACAAAAAGCTAGAACTGGTCTCAGATCAGAGAAGCATCCTAAGAATAAGACAGAGTTCCTAACGGCAGTGCAAGATTTCCTGCAATGTAACAATTTCATCTCAAAATGAACTTATAATATATAATATCTGGGGTTTTACGTCCCAAAACCCGATATAAATATGAGAGACGCCGTAGTGGAGGGCTCCAGAAATTTCGACTATTTGGTGTACTTTAACGTGCACTGACGTCGTTGAGTACACAGGCCCCCTAACATTTCGCCTCCATAAAAATGTGACCGCCCTGGCCGGGATCGAACCCGCGACCTTAGGGTCAGCAGCCGAGAACCATAACCACTGCTCCGCCCCGGTGGATCTCCAAATGAACTATACGAACGGGCAGCTACCAAAGCTCTCCAGAATTTACTGCACGTATCCTTGCTTCCTGCTTCATATTTCCATGGGCTTGATGTGCTTATCCAAAAATGACCTACCATGCTGCTCAGCACATCTCTGGGCAATCCGATGGGCCGAGGATGCCGCCAGGGCCCAAGGGCTCCTGGCTTACGCCTAGGCGTGGGATCCGCATCACCGAGGCCGCCGGATTGTTACAATAAAGTGTCTTACTCCTCCTCCTCCTCGTGTGTCCCAAATAGCCATGGCGACAGGACAGCGAGGAGCCGAGAGCACTTCATCAGAGTTTTCTTTCTTGCGTTTTCACTCTATCGCTTGATCTGTTATAAAGATGCTGTCGATAACATGAATAGGATGGGACATGTGCACGTAACGCGATCTCTCGTCGGTGACAGAGATGGCCTGCCGTAACTGAACGGAAAGAAGGCGAAAAAAATCATATCTGGCTAAAAAAAAGCTACTTATAAAAAATGACTCCCGGTTCTGTACAGCAGAGACTTATTTGAACATTCTGGTAAAATTAGCGTGTCGCACTACAAACCGCGTGGATTCCCACAGTGTTTAATATTATACAGTGGTACCCCATGTGCTTGTAATGGGCGGTGTTCAATTGTCCTGGGAAGCCACCTGCTTGATAGGGGGGATACTGAAATTTTACCGAAATGTTCCAGTATATCTCTGCTGTAAAGGTCGCGGTGTCGTTTTTGATAAATAGCTTTTTTTCAAAAGATGTGATTTTTTTTCTCCTATTTTTCATTCAGTTGTGACAGGACGCCGTTGCTGCCGTCGAGAGATGGTGCCAGGTGCAGATGTCTCCAAATCCTCAGAATGCACTGAATATTCAAATACGTTATACGTTCGCAATAATCTCGGGGCCGTTCATATCTAGATGTAGCGCGTAGTTGAATGAGGCGTCAATTGCGTTTTTCTTACAAGAGTGTGTTGTGTTGCACAGGAAGCCGTACATATGACTTCGTATGATATGTTTATGTAACTTCCTTTCAAGTGCGACGGTGCATAGCAGACAGCGCCATGTTTCCGGATGCTGATGAGGTAAGATAGTGCTTCAAATGAGAACTCGTCAACTGAGCCCTCAAAATGCGGCCTTACGGTATATATTTCTGACTCCAAGTACAGTTCGGGGATATGTATAACCGTCTAACTCAGTACTCTTTCTAACTAATATGTCATAAATGTTAATCAAATTCACTCAAGTGCTACTGCTAGGTTCCCGAACTATCATGTCGATAATGTGTCACAAGACCGTCTCATCATAGAGGCGTCATCGTAAAAAGAGATTGTGGTCGTCTAAGCAAGGAGATTAGAGTGCATGACTATCGCTGTCATATCGATGACACGACCTCAGTCTACGTTATGCCTCGGGTTGTTCTAAAAACAAACACCAGATGTCTTCTGAAACCAGGACGACAGAACAGCGTTGATGAACTTAGCGCATATTTTCTTTGAGTGGGAAGATGCGCGAATCGAGATATGGCACGCCACAGAGGTACATCCGCACTTGCAGGAGCAGCTTGACCTGGAGTCGAAGCGTGCGCTGTGTCTTCGTGAGGCGCTGCCAGATACGCCTGAAGCTGACAGGGACGACGCATTTCACCGAGCCGCCCAGGAGGCCAATGCCCTTACAAAACGGCACACTGATCTGAGACAGAAAGTAAGTGTTTTGGAAGGATTGTCTTGCGATAGGCTGATAACACAGATCACATTTTCAGAGAGGTCATACCAAGAGTGGGATACATTAGCCACCTGCTTAAGTACCATGGGGAAGTAGCTGCTACGTACGTTAGCAATTCACTTACGAAGGTTAGATACATGTATATGCGGCCTCTACATAAACGACCCCTAACGGTGGTAATACACTCATGATGTTGTAAATACATGTTGGTAATACACTCATGAGTCATTCTGCCTCATGACGTCATGATCATATCGCACAGCCTTTACTTTTACTGGTTCCGCTCGCTTAAAGAAACTTCACCATCGCCATGGAGTGAGTTGACCGTACTGAGTGGTCATATCGGCGCGAAGGAATCCATGTTACATAGTTTACGAGTTACGGTTATTCCCGCGTTTTTCACGATAGGAGTGGAGATAACAAACGCGTGCAAAATATGGACTTCTGTGAAAGAGTAGCTGAAGAGGTTTCAGAATTTGACAAAACTGCGTGGTTGGAAAGGACCGACATTGCAGTCGATGACGTTCTAATTTTTTCCGCGGTTGTTGAAGCAGGAGCTTTAGATTACGAGAAAGAAAAGTTTGCCTTCCTGTGCCCACTCGAGCGCATCGAAAGTGTGAGAATGCAAACCTACGTGATCTTCAGTTTCTTTTGGCGGAGTCGTGCTGCACTCTGATGGGAAGTTCCCGCCACTCACTAATCCGAACTGCGAGAGCGCTTGTTATGTGACGAAGGCTCAAGTAAGTATAGCGAAGCTGAAAGTCTGCAGCTGGATTTCGGTATCCTGAATAACAACAAACAAGCGAGCGCTACATGAACAGGCGTCTTTCGTATCTTCAACCATGGCCTCCGTGATTAGCTCGTGGCGTGCCGTTGTCGGAGCTAATCGAGGAGGTCATGCTTCAGCCGCGCTGCTGTTACAGATAGCGCGGCATGCCGAAGATGACGTCACCGCGTTCGCTCAGCATCTCAAGAAGCCCTGCAACCACCGCATCTTTTTTACAGGGAAAGCTGTTATGAGATCACAACAAGGGTCGTTTCTACGCCGTAGTTGTCCGCCGCCGCCGCCGCCGTTGTCTGTAACCAATATCGCACGAAATAAGAAAAAAAACTAAATAAACAAAAAAACTGACCCTATGCAGGCTTCATGTTGGGTAAGGAATGGCGTTAACGTGTGTTGTTAAGCGTTTTAGAACAGGAAAGTAGGAACCAGGCGTCACACAAATCGAATTGTGTAACGAGTGGGTCGTTCAATGCTCCAACCCATTACAAAAGCCTCAGGCAAAGTTCTTCATCGTCGTCAGTCACAGCATCAACAAAGTGCGCATAATGCGTCACAAGAGTGTAGCGGGTACCGCGCTTTTCTGAAGAATGACTAATAATTGCATAGTAGACGCTTCCCCAGAACACTAGAATTATGATTTATGGCGCAGTGGGTACCATGCAAATGCGGTTGTTGTAGTTGCCCCAAGAATGTTTAAAAAATTCACAGCATATCCACGGAGTGAATGATGATGAGTGGGCGAAGCTCCGGAGGTTCATCGGTAAACCGTGAATCTTCCGCGATTTCTGCCCAGTACATCATCAACGACGTGAGATCGGGCGCGTTTATACTAAAGGGTCGATGAGAGTCATGGCGACTTGCAGCTCACTTTAATTTTACATGTACGCTGTGAATTTTTATTGTTTAATCACGCACAGGAGAAATCTCACACAGGCGCTACCTTGGAGGTCAAAATCCAGTGCCTATATATACGGGGTGGTCAGTGGACGGTTGTGCAGCGCGAGCAGTCGGTTTTTTTCAATCAAGAAACTCGCTAGCAGACGCTGCCTGCGTCGGCGCGCGAGGCGAGAGAGGGGTAGGGGGGGGACCATAGGAGAGAGGGGGAAGCGTAGGAGAGGAGAGGGTGAGGGCGCCCCTAAAATCGGAGAGCAGCTGCACCGCCAACGCCATCTAGCGTACCTTCACCCGACCGCCATATTGTACGCATGTCTATGGGACAGCGCCCTCTCGGAAACGAGACGAGAAATGGAATGCGTACAGCACCATCTAGTGTATCGTCACCCAACTGCAGTTTGCATGCATCTCCATAGAACAGCGCCCTCTATTGTACGATAAGGGAACACTACGGGGTACAGAGGACGGTTTGACGACGCCCGACACCCGACGCCGCTCGACAACCGGCCAGGTCTCGCCATGAGGAGCTTCGCTCCTAAAAAAGGCTCTCTAGAAGGGCCGCTCTCCCAGCTTTCGCTGTGGCTTTGCTGCGAGTTCCGCGCAGGCCTGGCGGTTTTTTTTTAATGCGAAGCATTTCTTAGCGAACCTCGGCGACTTTGAGGGTATCTATATCTATCTATCTATCTATCTATCTATCTATCTATCTATCTATCTATCTATCTATCTAACTAGCCGCCTACGACATCGCACCCTCCTGGCCGTATCGCTAATGGGATTTATACCAAATTTGGTTTGGCATAGCATGACTGTATGACGAACATGAATGACTGGTCATATCATGAAAATCGTGACTAACTTGTCATGAAAAGTATAATTTACATGCCATGGCCTAAGTGCTCCTGAGGCCGTTTTCTTTACTTCATATATCCAAAAATTGGTACGATAAGACATTTCTGCATGACCAACATAAATGACAGGTTGTAATATGAAAACCATGACCTGCATGTCATGTAAAACATGATTTACATGCCACGCACGCTCATTGCGCGCTGTCGGCCGTTTCGCTAGCTTGATATTCACCAAATTTGGTATTGCGTGACGTGATTGTATGACGAACATAAATGCCAACTGATCATATGGAAATCATGACGTGTCATGTGAAACATGACTTGCATTCCACGCTCATGGCGCGCTCATGGCCGTTTCGCTAGCTTGATATACACCAAAATTGGTATTGCGGGACGTGACTGTATGAAGAACATAAATGACACATCCCAACCTGTAAATCCTGACATGCATATTATGTACAGCATGATTTGCTCCTTGCTGGCTGCTTCGCATTACATGGACTCCCACAATGCGTGGGATCTGCCGTTTTTTTTTTTCTTTGTCGAAAAGTGTTATTTGAATTTGCTTTCGAGAACTCTCGCGTTGCTTTTCGAATTCAGCAGGGGCAACCTGTCCTTATACGCTCGAAAATCACTTTTTAAGTGCTTCAGCTTACCTTTAATGTGGCACCTGAGTGTTTGACTGGGCACACGCGGGGTTTTCGGACCCGTACAACTGCGCACCCTGCTGTAACTGAATCGGAAACAGATGAAACAACAATTAAATGTGACGCATAAGACTGATTAGTATAGTTTAGCTTAGTTTATACGTACTGCAGACAAACTAGAACTTCCATTAAAATTCTAGTAGCGTGTTACAAACTGCGTATGTTCTCAGCACATCTGAATATTTTACAGCGTCATTAATTGGCCAACGTCATTTAAGGAAAATACACAGGTTTTAAGAGAACATTCCAGAAGTCCTCTATATATAGCCTCGAACTAACTTTTATAGATAGTGTTGTTCGTCAGAGGTACTTTTTTTCTAGCTTTCATTCACTTACGGGAAAATTCGGCCACCAGCGGAAGATGGCACCATGTTTACGCATTGAGAACGAACGGGTCAAGGCCGCAAATAAACAACTGCATAAAAAATAGATTGCCATGATGTACCAGATGCCAAGTACTGATCTAACGTTTATTTTAATTTTCCATTCTACGTCCTTTGTAACAGTAAAAGACGTTACGCGCGCGCAGGCATTATTATATCGTTGTCACTGGAATCGACGCACTTGGCTTACCAAACAACAAGACATGAATATTAGAAAATTTAGAGTTTAGCACAGGCCTCCCTTCTTATGTTCAGGGAAGTTTGCTTTCCCATCTGTTTTCCCGTTTGATCACCGCGAATTTTCAACTGCTGTTTTTGGAGGACCTAATTCTTGACTATGTGCTCGTGATGGACACCTTGATATCTTATAGACGTGCTCGACGTCGGTTTAATCAATTGGTTTCAATTGTTGACGATAAATTTTAGTTCTTCTAATGACTACACCCAACAAGTCCGCTTTGGAGTTCCAACTCATTAAAGTAGAATCAATCGACGCACAGCGCCACCGATGCGCCTTACAAAAAAGCAAGCGCAGCAAGATTCTTCAGCAATTAATCATAACTACTAGCTTTTAGCTACACGACAGCAGTTCAGCCAAGTTTAGTTTCCATGTAAAAAAGCATGCCGCTCAGCCGCGGCACTCTCAGTAAACACCCTAATATTCAATCACAATAGCGATGCAGTAAAGCCACTGCGCGGCATTCAGCGATAGTATGCGAAGGCTGTGACACCGCTGAGCACCTCGTTTCTGTACGGGAACATCGCGAATACCGTCAGCTGCTGCCCGACTGTCTGAGAAAGCTCTATCATGAACTCGACTCTCAGCAGCTGCAGGAGAAGCTTGACTCCGCTCTCGCAAAAGGGGACCTCAGTCTTTACGTTCGGGTAATATCCTTCACCACACCACACCGGAATTACTGCCTGCGTCGTCCAGGTGTGTGCCTGCAGGCCAGAACCACGATATGATTATGAGGCAAGTCGTAGGAGCAGGGCCTGAAAATTTCTACCATCAGATGTTCCTTTAACATGCATTGACATCGCCTAGTACACGGGCGTCAAGCACTTCCCCTCCATCAAAGGTGAGTGCCGCGGCCGACATCGAACCCGCGACCTTCGGTTCAGCGGCCGAGCACCTGTAACCACTCCTGCACTGCGGCAGGCGTTCAAGTACTAATGAGTTGCAGGGCCCACCGTGGTATCGGTGCTCGGCTGCTGACCCGAATGTCGCGGGTTCGATCCCGGCCGCGGCGGTCACATTTTGATGGACGGGAAATGCTCGAGGCCCGTGTACTAGGCGATGTCAATGCACGTTAAAGAGCACGTGATGGTAGAAATTTGCGGAGCCCTCCACTACGGCGTGCCTCGTAATCATATCGCGGTTCTGGCACGTAAAACCCCTTGTATTATTATTATTATTATTATTATTATTATTATTATTATTATTATTATTATTATTATTATTATTATTATTATTATTATCATTATTATTATTATTTGAGTTGCGGGGTATGAACGATGTAGCATGTGCAAGTGTCGTCTTTAAATTCGTCTGAGTGTACTAGTGTCCCCTATAGGCCAATGCTGGCTACACTGGCCCAGAAAATTCGAGCTATATACGTAGCGCCTTCCAGTTTAACGAGGTATGGGTTCGAGCGAGTTGGTACTTCATCATCAACTGAATTTCTTGTCAGGGTGAGACATGTGTATATGTGTGTGACAGTTTCGTTGACAGAGAAGGAAATGGCCTTCTTGGAAGGGTCACTACATCTGAGAAAGGGATTAGTTGATGCGCGCTGGCACACTGCCACCTCTGCCATTGGTATTTTAGTTCTTTCACACACATATATACATGTCTCACCATGATAACAAATTCAGTTGGAAGTTTGCGCCCGTCTGTGTCTGTTCCGTCCTTCGTCTAGGAAATTTGCGCAAGAAGTAGTTGGCCTTCTGTTGTTAACACGAAAGTGTGGGAACATGTGTGCTGCGATATAATTGCGCCTCACGAGCAGGCGAAACAGCGAAATAAAATGATGTTCATTTGGCGCGCAGCAGAGCTCGACCGCTATGGCCAACATAGCAGCATAAAATTACCTGTGATGTCACGGGCGCAGCTTCTCGTGGTAATACTAGTACTCAAACGGGGCCGCCAAAGTAAGGTCCACGTTTTTTATAGAAACTCTCCGTGTTGCCAGTACCTTGGCCCCATTGGCTTGCTCCAGTCATGTGACCAAGTTGCCGCTAACTTTGCATCGGTAGCATTTTACCGGCAGCCGGCACTGCAGAATCACAGAAAGGTGTGTGAGTTGGTTTAGGTTCATAATGAAGTGAAAAGGGGGCACTGTCGCTGTGAACTGCGGCTCTGGCAGTAGTGATGCTCGAAACAGGGAGAACCGCGAAGCTCCACGGTGTAGGTTACTGGCTCCCTAGTGAAAAGGGACAACTATTGACACTTGCAAAATCACCATACTGATGAAAGTAGGACGACAGGATGCTTACATGATCGCGGCCAGCCAAAGGCAGTGCAATGCCCGCAACTTGCTGTACAGCCCACTCTGCCAGCTGCCGGCAAAGTAGACAGTCCCTTTCATATACACAACCATCTTTACACTTCCCTAACCATTACTTACGCGGAGAAGTAACCTGTTTCTTGGTATTCTGCAGCTTTCTTCTTTTTTTACAACGCAGGACTTGGACGAAACATCTACGGTAATCTTTTTTTTTTAATTCGCAGTGTTGGAAAAACTGTGATTTGGTGGATAGTGGGGCTTTAGAAATGCTGAATGCCAGCCGATTATTTGTTTGTATATCTCTGCAGTCATGCTTTATAAGAACAGTAAAGGTCAGCTATAATAAACAATTTTGAGCCAACTTTGCAGTTTTGTTGTGGTAGCAGTGCGGACCTACCCGAAATAAACGAATTCAATGTTACGAAGCACATTACCTGTATCCATATCGATAAAAAGTTCAAGGTGAACTTCAATTATATTTTGTATGGCTGTTGTAGGTTCACATCTGCGTCTATCTCGAGACCACCAAAGGACAGGTAAGAGGCGCTCGTGCTGTATTGCTCGACTGGAAATACGAGTGAACACTTTACAGCAACATGCGTTGTAGTTTCTTACTTCGCTGGCACAGTGACTTTAGCACTTATAAGTTTGTCTAAAAGCCATACACTTCGTTTTCTTACCCGCATTTAGTGGGAGCTACAGAACTTCCGCGTTGTTCAAGCATGCTCTCGGCAGTTGTACAACAACACCACCAACGAAGCCATGAGGACCCAGCTGCTGCCAAAATACGAGAAGTATATGGACAATGGACCATACAAAAGGTAAGTGTCAAGTTGCAACGTAGCATAATACGCAAGAACATGCATGTTCTTAGCTTTCTGCGGAAACACATAAGCAGCGTAGCATAACACGCAAGAACATGCATGTTCTTAGCTTTGTGCGGAAGCACATAAACCTTTGCGCCCCAAACATTTTTTTTTATTTTTTCATAACAGCAGCATTGCTGAATATGCTGAATATTCTGTAGTGTGTCTTTCTTAGAAGTCAGTTTCCAGTAGTGAATGTAAATCAACACTGATTTCAGTAATTCTGATCGATATTTAATTACAGTTCAATGTGTGCGCGGGTATGATGGGTAGCAGCTGTCTCGTCTTACCTTTGGTTACTTCGTGTTTAATATATAGACATTTCTGCTAAGATGAACCAATTTCACCATCTGTGCAATCAAGACGTAGAAATCAGCGCGTGCCAGAGAAATGCGGGGCTCAATGTTCCGCAGCAAGGCAACGGACTTCCCGATTACTGCGTGCGATCAAGAAGTCGCGTCAATTCATCCCATATTCAGAAGAGACATTTTTTTAAATAGATACAGTGAGCAGCAGAAAGCGCAATGCAGCTGATTCTGCCAGTTCTTAAAATGCTGTATACTTCATTTCAATGTAGCGTTAATATTTATATTATTTTGTGTTGTATGAGACTCACAATGTACAATAATTTCTGAAAACATCTGAAATTGAAATTCAGGAAATAGAGTTATTTGCTTCAATTTATTGTCGACAACGCCCACTGTGATCCTCGGTCACCTGCATGCATTCAAATAACTTTTTTTGTAGAGTTAGCTACACTGGCCTAGCCAAGCCCGTTTCGCGCGCCTCATCAATAACCGTGCTGCGCATGCGCGAGGATCAGTGATGTCACACACCGGAGCCGACACCTCCCGCCTTGCCTCCCGCGCACTCCGCCGCCGCCGCGCGCTACTCACCGCCACCGGTCTGCGCATTCCAGAGGAGTGCGCCCTTACTGTGCATGCGCAAACCCTTTCAAAAAACAAAAATAAAAATAAAAAAAACCTCATTTTCCCCTCTCTCTCCTCTAGGCATCCCTCCCCGCGGCGACCACACCCTCACAGCGTATGCGCGTCCCCTCCTCTCTCCCCCTCCTGCGCTCCCCCTCTCCTCTAGGCGTCCCTCCCCGCGGCGTCTACACTCCCACTGCGCATGCTCGTCGCCCCTCTCACTCCTCTCCTACTCTTCCCCCCCTCTCTCGCCTCGCGACGCCGACGCAGGCAGCGTCTGCAAGCGAGTTTCTTGGTTGAAAAACCGACTGCTCGCGCTGCACAACCGTTCACTGGCCACCCCGTATATATGACACTGGATCTTGACCTCCAAGATGGTGCCGGTGGGAGATTTCTCCTGTGCGATCTTGAACAATAAATATTCACAGCGTGCGCGTTAACTAAAAGTGGACTGCGGGTCTCTGTGTCCAGTCGGAGTCTTCTGTCTCTCATTGCCCATTAGCAACGATTGGCATGTTCCAGTAGGAAACACCGGTCTATCACTGCGTGTTTTGCGCCTCCCCAGGTTTCTCTCCTGCGCAACGCTGCGATGAGCGCCAGCGTCAACGCCGCCGCCAGTGTAAGCGTTAGCGCCCGCTGCTTCGCATCTACACATGGTTCCCTTTAGCGGGAGATGGTGTAATTTTCGCCTTCGCTGTGCAGTCGCCGTCTGACACTGCGCTGGAGCCGCTGCGCTTCTGACTCGCGTTTGCCAGTGTGGTATAGCCATAGAGAATGACAGCGCAAATGCTGCTCAACAGCGCAGATGAGCGGAGAGGCTTGACTCATCGGATCCCGAAGTAGTTGCCTCGGCAATTAGCGGTTGAGCGTAGGAAGAATGAACAGAAGAAGGCTAAACGTGCTGCGGAGACACTGGAGCAAAGAGAGGAACGTCCTAGCAAAGCGACGTCGTCAGGAGGCTTCTTACTTGAAAGAAAAGTTCTTACTTGAAAGCGCTTCTAAAGCGACTCCTAGCTCGACGACGTGCGAGCAATATCCATAACGTCATTTGCCTCTCACAGTCGCTCTATTCTTGCGGCCATGCACATGAAACGCATAAGACAAAGGAGCACGTGTATCTACAGGACTCGCTGAGAGCACGTCAGATGAGAGCGCGTGATTCACGCTTTATTTTTTATTTTTTTTTTTTGAAGTTTTGCTAAAGCTGCTCTACGACCATCTTATCGCACCGAAAGCAATTATGTTTCATTAACGACCAACTGCCGCTCATCAGGACATCGCCCTCTCTGTACAGTCTCTGTAGATTAAGAATTAGAAAACAGCTACAAAAACGTTAACTCAAAGTTTAACTAAACAATTTTAGCAATTTTTCGTTGACTATATCTATTTAGTGACTGTCTTTATAGTAAACAACCACGTGACAATACTCTGGCTTGGTAATTTTGCATCAAACTCTAATGCCCGAACTCTCTCTCTCAGATCCTCGCATGTCACGCCAGGCGCCTCTACCCGGATGTGAAGAAGGTATGCGTCGATGACTTCCCCTGAGACGTGAAAGGGATCACATGTGCTTTCGGGTCGCAAAACGACTTACACTGCGCGAAGCGGATAACGCTGGCCTTATTTCTGTCTTATACAAACGAATAGATGGACCCGCCTATAGAGTACAGAAGCACTACGCCTTCGGCTACCTTATTTCTCTCACTCTGTAGAAATATAGTTTTCCTTGAAACTAAATCTAAAGTAATAAATGTATTAAAAAATAAAACGACAATGAGACACACCCAAACTCGAACAAGTACGAATCAAGCTTGACAGTCTTGTCAATCTTCCATTGCCCTATGGCACGGTACACGGGTCATGGCTAGTTAGAATTGTCCTTAAAATATATTAAAAATTGGGGGGACCCTTAAGCTTCGCCTTTAAGAGTTGAACGCGATAGCGATATCCCGTCCCAAGTGCGTACTTCAATCACTTAGTGCATACTATGTAATGGGTAGTATGGTTTAAACCCGGAGAAATGATGCGTGGCAAATGTGGGAAATGCCTTCGAACTTGCTATGCACCCACTACGTGGTGTTAAGGGAATACGCGCAGTAAGGTGTGTGCCGTTTGTAACGGATGGCTGGCTTTAAACTATGGAATCGTTATGATAGTCACATATTCTGACGCCAGATGGCAATTTACGCTTGTACCACGCAATATTCCTGGGATATTAAATGTTATATATTGCGACGCCTATATAAAGGACGCTTGCGTTTGCGAAGCATGGAAGTTATTTTCACTGCATTTCCAAGCAGAGGAAGTTATTTTCACAGTATATCCAAGCAGAGGCCTGGCTGTGTGGTAGAACACCTGCTTGCCACGCAGACGACCCGGGTTCGACCCTCACTCGGACCCGAAAATTTTTATTAGTTATTTTATTTGCATCTTTCTCGATTTTTGGTCACGGACAAGATGATGATTTTTCGCTCGCAACCAACGACGCCGACGCCGACGCCGACGCCGGAATTTCTGCGAAACGAGCTCTTTAACGCTATCGCGTTAAAACTTGAACAAAAGAAGTTGCCAGGATCTAGGTGTCTGTTGTTGTTTTAGGCACAACCATAAAGGGTATAAAGCATAGGGGGCATAATTTTTAGGTTTCAATTCAAGGGTACTGATTCTGATGTAACAGTAAATTAATTAAGGCCGTCAAAAAAAATACAACTTCTCGGTGAAGATTGCACCGACGAGCGACCTTCGAATTACGCGTCAATATCGAACCTTGCCAGGCGTCAAAGCAACTTTATCGTATCTCGTCTTCTCCGTGTCACTTGAGATGTTTTGTCCAATTTGACGTCCAAATATTTCTCATGAACGCATCGATTATCCGGCGCCAAATCTTGCACGACGAGAGGGGAGAGATAGTCGTGATGTGCCGCTCGCCTGCGCTGCCCGGCCACGGAACCAAGAAGTTGCAGGACACCGAGGCTCTGCGCATGCGCAACATGGCGGCTCGACAGGTACCATCTACGTGTATACTGTGATTAACGTGATAAAACAACGACGTCTTTTTGAATAGGACATACCCAATTGTATTAGACAACATCGCGCTCAGTAAGCTCAATAACTACGCTGACGGATAGTAACTGTAGCTAATTGCGACAATACCTTGCTACGCATCACTACCACACATGGCCTGAGTAACTATATTTATTAACGTGCTGTACAAGATAATAACAAAAACAAAATGAAAAAATAAACTGAAGGAGTACAAGACACGAACGAAATGAAATGCTTGGTGAAGCAGTTGAGCATAGTGTAATGAATAAATGTAAACTATATTTATTCATTTATGACTGCGTACTTTACGAATCAGTAAGACACAACAAAGCATATAACTAAGAGGATAACTATGTGTGCATTCGTGCTTTCTTTCGGCCATTCACAAAAAAGAAGGGGTAAATAGTAACTTTGAAATATTTATTTATTTATTTATTTATTTATTTATTTATTTATTTATTTATTTATTTATTTATTCATTCATTCATTTATTTATATATTTTTCGATACCTAAAAGGCCCCAGCTGGCGTATTACATGAGGGATGGGTTTTACTTGCATTGAAGAAGTGATTCGATAGCAGCCTTGAATTGATGTGCGTTGGAGTGGTACACGGCAGTTGCAGGCAGACGGTTCCAGTCCCGTGCGGTTGTAACAAAACAAATCACGCCATATCCACAAAGTGAATGATGTTGGAGGAGCTTGCTCGGAGATCATCGGGTAACCCGCGAATCCTCCGTACACCTCTCCTACCATCATATATAGACGTCACAACGTTGTTATATACACGTTACATGCGCCGCTCGGGCCGCGAGCCCCAGCTGCTGTTCGTTGCGAGCCCGCCGCGCTGCTGTGCGGTG
Source organism: Rhipicephalus appendiculatus (assembly GCA_030522465.1). NCBI lineage: Eukaryota > Metazoa > Arthropoda > Arachnida > Ixodida > Ixodidae > Rhipicephalus > Rhipicephalus appendiculatus. The sequence continues at coordinate 18,334 of JALIZH010030097.1, forward strand.
TTCATGCGGCCGAGCGGTAACGAAGTTTTCACTGCCTGAGATCCCGGCGAAGGGAAAATTACACCATCTCCCGCTAAAGGGAACCATGTGTAGATGCGAAGCAGCGGGCGCTAACGCTTACACTGGCGGCGGCGTTGACGCTGGCGCTCATCGCAGCGTTGCGCAGGAGAGAAACCTGGGGAGGCGCAAAGCACGCAGGGATGGACCGGTGTTTCCTACTGGAACATGCCAATCGCTACTAATGGGCAATGAGAGACAGAAGACTCCGACTGGACACAGAGACCCGCAGTCCGCTTTTAGTTAACCCGCACGCTGCGAATTTTTATTGTTCAACAACGCACAGGAGAAATCTCCCACCGGCACCACCTTGGAGGTCAAGATCCAGTGCCATATATACGGGGTGGCCAGTGAACGGTTGTGCAGCGCGAGCAGTCGGTTTTTTCAACCAAGAAACTCGCTAGCAGACGCTGCCTGCGTCGGCGTCGCGAGGCGAGAGAGGGGGGAGCGTCGGAGAGGAGAGAGAGGGGGGGACGCGCATGCGCAGTGGGAGTGTGGACGCCGCGGGGAGGGATGCCTACAGGAGAGAGGGGGGAGCGTAGGAGAGGAGAGAGGGGAGGGGACGCGCATGCGCAGTGAGCGGAGAAGTGTACACGCCACCGCCATCGCCGCCGGACAAGGCGCGAGCTTAAGCAGCTTGCCGAACAAGCTCCTAAAAGGAGCTAATATGGGCGGAAATTTGTTCCGGCGGAGGGTACACTGCTCTTGGATGGTTTGTGCAGCTTGATAAGCGATGGACTACAAGGACGGCTGGTACTTCAATAGGGAGCATGATAAGAGAGAAAGAACAAGGATGAAAGAGAGGCAGGGAGGTTAACCGTGGCTGAGCCTGGTAGGCTACCGTGCACTGGGGAAGGGGGGTAAGGGGAATGAAAGTTAGAGAGATGAGGAGAGAAAAGTCACTGCTGCCGTCGACGTAACGGCAGTTCTGCGCTTAACATCACAGGCGGTGAGTCAGTCCCATGGCTTAATTCGAGCAGCGAGTTCGATGGCTTACGCAACTTGTATGCGCGGTCCCATGCACCGAAAATCTTGTCGACGGTGAAGCCATGGTGGTGCTGCTAGTGTTCTCAAGCAACAGACTTCTGAAGGCTTGCGAGAACTGCAGTGATGGTGTCCAGCAGTTGCAACACGCTGCGAGCTATCGGTGTCTGCATCTTGCTCAGCAGCACGCGAATAGCACTCACTAGCATGATAAAATTTGTGAAAAAGGCACAGTCTGGATATATGACGTCGTAATTCTAGGTTAGTAACGTGACTACGAGTTTTAAGTTCGGACACGCTGGAATTATAGGAATGCTCAGAAATAAAATGAGCAGAACGATTTTGAATTGATTCTAAACTCTTAGATAGGACAGATTTGAGAGGATCCACACAGAGCATGCATATTCCTATTTAGGACGCACAAGTGTGATGTACAATATTACTTTAACTGATGGGGGGTGCAAGTCAAATGCCTACGCAGAAAACCCCATGTGCGATTCACAGAGTTAACTATGTTAGTCACGTGGGGTGGCCAGGACAGATTGAAAATGTTACGCCAAGATATTTGTAAAATTCAGCGGATGAAAATTGTAGAGCCGGAAATGGTGTATTCTGCTGGCTGGTGGTGAGGCCAACTGTTAAAAGATACTAATAAAGGTTTTCTTCTGTGTTTAAAGACATTAAACACTTATCACAGCAAGGATTTTACACGGTTGATGTCATTTTGATGAATATTAATATCTGCGCTGTTTGTTATGGAACGGTATACGACGCAGTCATCTGCAAAGAGGCGAATGTTAGAAGAGATGTTATTTGGAAGGTCATTGATATAAAATGAGAAAAAGTAATGGTCCGAACACTGTACCTTGCGGCACACCAGAGGAACGGCTAGATGAGTGGGATTTAGCGTGCACAAACTGTTGGCGATTAGTCAGAATACTGCAAATTCAATTAAATACATTTGTGTTAATGTTCAGTCGAAAACGTTTTAGGACTAGCCGTTAATGTGGTCAAGGCTGGAACTGATATCGTGATAAAATTAAGCTAGTTTTGTGTCACAAGACAGTTCCGAGTGAAAGCCGTGCTGACTGCCATGAAAATATTTATTGATGACTAAGAACTTCCCAATGTTAGAGTAGATCACATGCTCCATTAGTTTACAACAAATGCTAGTAAGTGGAATGGGGCGATAACCGCTGCAAAGAGATGAAGGATTTTCTTATCGAGCGATACGTTACGAAATGACGCTAAAGACATCTACAAATGTTGTACGCGGATACATACGTTCAACCGTCGCATATGTTTCATATAACCGGTTCTTTACAGCTGCATAACGATGCCAACAGAAACATGGGTATTACCAACACCAGAAGCGGTAAGCTGATATGTAACACTTGTGCTTGCGAGGATGGTAGCCCTGAATAGTGCTTCGTGGACCACCTACAGAGGATGACGCTTAAGTATACAAGTGACGTTAACTCGACAAGAC
>JALIZH010030098.1:0-16543 GCA_030522465.1 Rhipicephalus appendiculatus
ATGAAGTATAAGCGCGTTCCAGTATAGTGGAATGTACCCACTACGCGTAATAAAGATGACGATGACGCCTGATGACCATGAAGAATAAGCGCGTTCCAGTATAGTGGAATGTACCCACTACACGTGATAGCGATGACGCTGATGACCATGAAGTATAAGCGCGTCCCAGACCACACATTCTCTTTCTGCCATGGATGAAAATGATCGAACTTCGCCCACTCATCATCATTTACTTCGTGGATATGGCGGGATTTTTTTAATTTTTGCTCCGGCATCAGTACGGTTTTAATAAAGGTGCAGCGTCGGACGACGCCGGCATGCTACTGTTTCTAAAACCGACAGGAGTTAGGGACTGATTGTAGGCGCATATAGGACCAATCCACAAGTTCCAACTTAATTGCACCTTCCGGCCTCTATCCAAAAGGTCCGTAAACTACCCAGAGGTCGAAATTTAGCTGGGGTGCTGCAGCTGTGCACGAACCTTCAACGTATCCGTGAGAATTTTTCGAAGCGGTGCCGTAATAGGGAAGTTACATGCGTTTGATGATCCAAAGGAGGCCCTTCCATGTTTCGCTTTTTTCTACGTCATGCTCACTTCGTCAACTAGTACCTCCCCCTAGACGAGTGCTCCTCCTCACCATGTGAGGAGCAAGGGCAGCGACTGCACCTACCTGCAAGCAGACAAACAGGTGTTGTGGATGGCGGGCAGACGAGAATGCTGACGTCACGGGCAACACGGAGGGGGTGAGGATTGCCGAAAGGCCCCGAGAGGACAAGGGATTGTATCTTAGAATTTGTGGAGCGCCCGCGGCTCGTAGCTCTGCCGCGTTCGGCATTCTTGATCGTGGAGGCATTCTGAACTCGATGGCGGAGGTAAAAACCTTTATTGGGAAAACAACGGAGGTGTGCAGAGACCGCCCCTTAAAGGGGCAATGCGACACAAATTCAGCGTGTCGTTTTCATCGCTTCTTCTGGAACTGTGGAATGCACCGATATCGTTGCGCGAGTGGCAACACCAAAAATAATGCTGTTATAATTTTGTTTCAACGGAGAAACCACACTGTTTTCGGACTGGAGCGACATACAGCGGCTATTTTTGTGGTCGGAAGTGACGCTTCATCACGTGGGAGTGACGACATAGGCCGTTCGCTTTGATTCGTTCAATGCGACAAGTCGCGCGTAATATTCATACGGTCCATGACAGACCACACTATTGTGCGCTAAAAATGATAAAAGCTATCTGTATACTTCCTCAGATAAAAAAGAATTTCTGTTTCTAAATCTGAAAATGTGAAAACAATTGCAAAACGACGCTAGGGGCGCTGCACAACGGCCACCACGAGGCGAGTCGTCCGGTACGTCTCTCTAAGAAGCGCGCGGTGATTGGAAGCGGCATTTGTCGTCAATGGGAGAGTGAAATGCGAAAGGGAACGTTTTTTTTCTCGACGTCTGCTGGGGTTTTGAAGTTTGATGGCTTACAACTTCCGTTATCGTGCACCGATTTCGATCATTATTTTTGCATTCATCTCAGTATTCGGCACTACACGAATTCCAGCGCTGCAGAATGCAGACGAAAAAGCGTCGCAGGGCCCCTTCAGGGACCGCACCTACAAATAGTAAATGGGGATCCCTAGTACTGAGCCCCATTGGCGTTGGCTGCTGCCTGGGCTCGTCCGACCAAAACCTTTTTGGCCTGAAGTCCCGCGCGTTTACTTGAAATGTAAAAAAGTTATCAGAGGTGACTTAGGGGCTCATTAAGGCGAAATCCTTAGATGCCGCATCAAACGCAAAAATTCAGCGTCGGTATCCGTGGCGTTGGCGTCGACAAGAGTGATGCCAAAAATCGTCATCACGTGATAACGTCACCACTGACGTCATCATGACGTCCCTATGATGCCACCTAACGTGACGTCACATCAAGACGTCGTCACATGAAATGGTCGCTTGGTCAAAGGTGCAAAACCAGTTAAGGTGGATAAAGCCTGAAACGCCTCCGATCCTGCAGACAGTGAAAAATCACGTTTGGTGCTGAAAGCTTTCGGAAGAGGGCGTGAGGAGGAGGATCGATAGGTCGATCGACTGAGAAGAAAAAGATGATCCCTTCCGCATACGACTCGTCTTAGGCGAATGTCCAAGGAAACCTGTGAGTCCATTCTTTCTTTGCATTACTTAACCCGTTTACCCCAGAGTAGTCTATAGGGTAGCAAACTAGTCTCGAGCTTAGTTGACCTCCCGGCCTTTCTCTTCTTTTCCTTGTGCCCGTAACAGCGGCACGTATGCATGTGCGGATGGAAGGATCCCCTTGTTTTTTTGTGCTTCGTGCAAGCTAATGAATTTATCCATCGATATCTGAATGGCTAGTCATTCGCATAGGAGAAGGTTCTACAACGGTTAAGCCATGGACCTGTACTGTCGTATCCGAAGATACGCTATATTAATAGCCGCTACTGCGCTGCTCATTAAACAATTCTGAACGCACTTGTACTCCATGTCCTATGAAAGCGGAAAGCGGCGTATTAGAATGATGAGGACCAGTATGCTTCAAGCGATATCCGCGGTGTCTTCAACTACATCGAGCCCGTCAACGGCTCCAAGCAAATGCACTCATCACCAAGGCCAGTACTTCAGCTTTACATGATCTAAGAAATATAAGTTCCCTGTTTCTAACGGTATTTTATCAATTTTGTTCTTCACCTCTCTCTCAAACGAGTGGAAGCCGTAGTAAGAAGCAAAATTACAAACAATCAAATCCGCGCATGAGTCTGCACCGGGCTATACGGTCTGAACTCTATTTTCGGCCGACAGTTCAAGAACAGCGCAATGCTCTCCCGCATGGTATGGGCATGAGCTGGTATATCAAAGCTCACACTTACCTGAGATCCCATCACACAGCAATGACAGGCTGCGCTTCTCAGCTCGACGGACCATCTCGAACTGCTCTACTGAGCGAGAAGGGCCACTAAGGCCACTGAACTTCTATGCTTTATACAGCACAGCGCAAAAGCTGGCCATGCTCGCTTTGCGATAAGTTTCATATTATCTCTCTATCTATCTATCTCTCTCTACGTGTAGAGCACTGGCCTGCCATGCGCAGAACCAAACGTTTCCTCAACTAGGATCCTACGTAATATGAGGCTCTGGGTAAATGCGGCTATTCAATGAACTCAGTTGACACCATTCCAGAGCCGCTTAGTATACAACACCTGCATGGCTACTCCAACTGTAAGAGCAGTGCTTGAAAAGTTTGTGCAATTTGGCCGCCCCGCAGATAACGAGTGGTTGCTAGATCCGTTAATTGATATTATAATGTTAAACTAAGCACCCCGCAGTCTCCCTCGTTACTGCATGCAGGTCCTACAATATCGTTAGCATGGCATCGCAGCTCATCAGCCCAGCAAGCCATACAAGCCCTACGACAATTATTGAAGACAACTGGATTAAGTGATCGCCTCTAGATAAGCTGCATTGTGTGTGTGTTCGTGTGCGTGCGTGCGTTCGTGCGTGCGTGGGTGCTCTGATGGTTTTCTTCTTCCCTCTCTTTTATTTCTCATTCCCCTGCCCATGTAAAGGGTAGTAAACTGGACACAGCATAGTTAATCTCCCTGCCCCGCTCTTACTACAACGTCGTAACTTGAAGTGTCATCGCTTCAACAATATTCACTCCTTCTTCTTCACAACGACGCTTTACGCACCTCCTTAGTCTAGAGTCTCTGTTTTTGTATCGCAAAAACAAACGAGGACGAAAAACGACGTATGATTACATGTCTTCAACACTGGGAGAGAAAATAAATATACCAACGGAAGTTGCACACGTTATTCACACTTACAGACAGTATTTATATTTGTTCGTTTCTTCCTGAGCTTCCTTCTCACTTTCGGTGCTGCCTTTGTGATGTGCAAGAAGCGCAAAGATGTCTAGGCGCCCTTCTCGCGGCTTCAACAAGCCACCATATCACAGATACGACAGGCAGCAGAGTGCAGGTTAGAGAGGCGTGATAACACTGCGAAGCAAATCACCCGGAAAATTCGCGTTCAATGAGGCACCCGAGACTCTTTCCCCGAGAACACAAACTGAAAAACAAGAACAAAATTTTATTTAAATTTTCACGCCGGGTGTGCACGTCAGTGATGCACGCTAGCCATCATTGTACGGCTTATTGGTCACGATGATGTTCCGGTACAGTGCGTTGAAATTAATTTCCTTTTCTTGCAGCTGTTTTTTTCGCTACTTGTTTTCCCGCTCATCCATTTCTGCGCACCGCTTATCATGGATAGCATGCTTTGTCATTGAGCACGCGATATCGGGAGTACGAGACAACGAACGATGCTTCAAATCCTTAAGGTAAAGAAAGCTAATAGGGAACTCAACCGTCAATCATATTACGCGTCATTAATAACTGTACGTGGGCTGTCAAAATTGAAGGCAAGACCTATTCAAGTTTGCTTTCAGACCGATGTTCCAAAAACTATGGCTGTGGTAAATTTCTGATACCGTTTTAATATTTTGTGACAACCTCTGCTACGAGTACTTTATGTCAGATGCAACAGGTGTTATCGTTTTCATTAAACACGCGCAAAATAATACACCCGCAAAATAAAGAACCGCAGTTGTGCGCACCGGAACACTTATCCAGGGTTGAGGGCCTGTCAATCGTCCTGGCGTTGCCGTTGCTATCGGTAATATTGCGAGAAAGAGGGGGGCTAAGGAAGAAAACGGAGAGTGAGTATCCGCTCGCCACCCTGCACTCAGGGAAGCGATACGTAGAGATGTGCCTGCGATTTTTTGAAAAACAGGGGCTTATAGATGCTGCGACTTCACGTGCGTGTTCGAAGTGCACATACCTTTTATGGTCTCACCTCATGCCGCTCGTAGTTGCGTTTGCCTTCTTCATTAAAATACCTAAAAGCGTCACCATGTTCATTAAGGTAGCGTGGGAAACAACGCGTAACATATTGACACGGAAAGAAGTGGAAATTTTTAGGGCTCATTTTTCTTTGTTAGACACAATATTAATGAGAACTGACAGACAATGATGCAAAAGAAACAATGGGGGATGTTATTAGTTGTAATTGTAATATAAAAGTGAAGAAAGAATAGTGGACGAAAAGATAACTTGTCGCTGGCAGGGACCGAGCATGCGACATTCGAATAACGCGTCCGATGCTCTATCAACTGAGCTACAGCAGCGGTCATCTCCCCGTCTATTTTATGGGGTATATATGTATACCGTATACCACATATGACGGTGCAACATACTTTCATTTAAGAGGGAGCAATTATCTTTTTTTTACAGGTAACTATATATCGTACCCTTTTTTTCATTACGAATGAGGGAGCACTATTTCAAATGTAGCCGGACTCCTTTTACTAAAAAAAATTGGCCTATTTGTTTAAGGCAGAAAAAAATGTCAGTGTCTCTGCAAAGGCAAAGCAATGAATGCGATAGCAACGACTTGTGCTGTTTTAGCACGGCCGCTCGATAAAAAATTGGCCGCGTATCTGCGTGATTCACTGCAAACGTCGTCGAAAGACGATAGCCTTCTGCCGGCCGTACTACATGAGTCCTGGTCTTATCCATGGCCACCCGTGATGCCTCAGACAGTGCCTCCTCTATGTTGAATCGGCCGCATCTGTCTGGCATGGATAAAATAGAGGAGGCGCTGTGTGAGATATAGACACCATCTGGCAGTGGCGTCGGGAAACATGAGCTTGTGCAGAACCCAGGGCCACTGCCAGGTGGCAACCCCATATCGTCGGCAGTGTGCTTTTTCGTGCATAGCGTCGCATTTTCAGCGCAGCCTAAGAAACACTAGGGTCTTCAGAATTACGTATCTATGTGTCTTCTAGTAAAGGAACACACCACCTTATACTTAAGTATTGATGTTGCGCCTCATGCGTAATATTTGCTTTTTGATCGACAATGTTCACAAGTATGAACGCAGCTACCAGTTCAATATGGCTGGGCGTTCAGCAACTGCTTAATCGGCCAGGTGGCTGAATCGTGTGACAGACACAGACCAAAATTTATGCCTTCAAGTATCCCAAGAAAGACGATCTTCTTTAAAAGAAAAGGGGAAAAAAAAAAGAGGTGCGGCATGTTGCGTCGCGCTGAAACACACGGGCACAAACGGGAACGCTGTGCTGACAGTTCCATCCGCGTTGGCGCCAGCAGACGTACGAGCCACGCACATTTAGAACAAAAGTGAGGGGGGAAAAACATGGTTATGACGTGCGCGAGACGTTATATCCCGATGGGCATGCCGAGGAGTCACTGTGTTTCATGATACCTTTGAGCAACAATAAAGAATGTCAACATCGGGCACCATGAATTTCCGTGTGACATGAGCGGCATTAAATGTCCTTAAGATAAGACATCGTGGTTTGCGAAGAAAATAGTATATCTATATAGAGGGGTGTTGATGATCCCAAATAATATTTACCAAAAGTTCGAGGCTCCTTAAGAAAGCGCGCCACACAAAGACACCAGTGCGTTCTTTAAACCGCCTTGTTGCGACCGGTCTTGTAGCGCCACAGCGGCAGTAAGTTCAACTAGGCAGCTGCCTCAGTTTTCTGGGAACGCAACGGCTTGCACCTCTTTTTTTCTTCTTTTTATCAGCGGCCGTGGTTATACGCAGTAAGGCTATCAGCTAATAGATAGTTTTAGAACAGCGCAACGCAAAGCTTTGCGTTTGTGTTGCGCATGCGTTGCACGCTCACCTCTTGCAGGCTCCCGTCAAGTGACTAACACTAACGCTACGCCCGCAACGCCGGCAAGCTTTGCGTACGGTATTCTAAAACTATCTAATATCTTTCGCACCCGTCCAAGCATAACTCAACAAAACGCTGGTGTGAGGAAACGCCAAGGCTGCAGCGAGTGAAGTGACCTACCGCAGGCTATCGCTTCAACACAAACTGAGTACTAGGAACCCGGCTCATGCAAAGGTTCGAGCCTTATGCTGATCTCTGTCAAAATAGGGCACACGCGAACGCTTCCGGCTGCTAAATGTATGCAGTTTCCGCCGGAGCCACGCAGCCACGCATCTGGTACCCCCCAAAAGCCTTTAGCGCAATGGACGACAGACGGAGCGTTTCCTCTCCGCTTGAGGTGTGCGCGTGTGCTGCCCTCGCACGCTTTCACTTGCACAGAGCACTTACTACGTGCGCAGTGATGTCATTACCCTTGGAGTTTATGCGGGACATCACGGCGACAGCGACGGCAAAAGTGCGCCTGGAGTGTCCAAATATTTGATATAGCTACTTCCAGATATTATAATAAACTTAAACAAATATATTAAGATATCACAATAACTTTTGTTGAGCACGCATTACAATAGGAATCTTCTAGCTCGTTGAAAGCCGAGTTGTTCTTGTGCGCTAAGTAGACTAAGATTAGCAAGTTGCTTGTGCCATTATGCTGAAGCGCTGACTAGAACAGCAAATATCTTGCTTGTTAAAAGCCGAGTCCTTCTTGTAAACTAAGTAAACTAAGGTTAGCAACTTGGTTGTACGAATTATGCTGGATTGCTGAAAAATAAAATATTTAAATATATAAAAGTAATCAGATTCAACTTTTAGCTATGCTAGTAGGTCGAGGTGGTTCGAGTGCAACTGCAACCTGAAAATACCACAATGGCATTAGGGTAATTTTTGTGCACTGGTTCTTGTAAGGTTGCGTCAGAAATGCAGCCACATACATCGTGCAAAAAATCCGTTACAAGAGGGGCACCCTATATTCCCAAACGTCGCGTCAAGTAAGATTGCTGTAGTATAATTCGATGATAGAAGACACGTCGTGACAGCCGTAAAAACCAGTTATAATCGTCACAATAAAAAAACTGCGGTTTAAAACGGATGTCCACGACGAAGGTAAATCACGCAGGATACTTAACGAAGAAGAACATTTATCAAAACATGACCTCTTATTTTGCATACCTAGCGCTGCCCCAACCAAGACGTGAATAGGTCAACAGAAAAAACTGTATACATTCATGAGGAGTATCTAGAATTTCAGTGTGGTCAGAGCTTTGAAAGGCAAAGTTCTTATCTCCTATAAATTCAACTCATGTATTTTTTGTGTTGTTTTTTGAGAGAGAGAATCTATTAATGCTAAATTGGGTTATGTGCAGATATCCTTGCTGTACAGACGTACATACGCTCAACTTCCAGTTAGCAGCGTTCACCGTTGTGCAGTAGTGCACTTCAGTGATCCCCGTGTGCTGTGTCTGGGGATTTATGAAGTCCTGCGTGAAGTCTGCTTCAGCGCCTGTGCAGATAAGAGCTGCTAAGCCTACTTCAACGTCTGTGTTTCTTGTATATATTTTTTTACCCTATAACCCCTTTCATATCTCACATAAATCGAAGCGTAACGTTCAATATTTATTCGACACTATTTCGCATTCCACATAGGCGCTCTGTACACTGCCACAGCACAACTACGGTGATGAATACTTGCACGACATTATTTCTTCAAATTTTATTTGTCAGCGTCCGATCTTCATCATTGTTGTGTTTGCTCTGGTCATTCACATTGTTGTATTTTCGAAGTCTAAAACGCTTCTCCTGTGTACTAAGTGAAGTTGTAATCGATTAAAAATATGCTATTCCTCAACTCAGTGAGTTGGGTCAAACTTTGGTGATTCATCTTGCCTTAGCGACATCCATTTCTTAACCTCGTCCGCGCATAGAGAAGCTCTTATGGAAATATTGCGATCGCATCGCTAAAACGAAGGTACCGACATATTATGGCGCCTCTAGAAAAGGCAGCACAGAGCACTGCGTTTCTCTAACTTTGCAGTGCGGTCGTGGCATCGGCATTACCCGTGGTGATTTATGAATTGGCACCGTAAAAACCGGATAACCACGAAAAACATATGACGAACTCTCTAGGTGCTGAGAATTACGCAATAGAAGTTTTCAGCTTCGAATGCTATACCTAGTGCGCGCCTTCGCGATGATGTTCGACAGCGATACATCTACTAAATTAAGATGGAACAATGAATTTAACAGGAATTCGTCTACATGTCTTGGCACAGGAAAGGAAATCCCAGCCGCAAGCAGATTTAACGATACAGTGAATATGTAATGGACTTTCTCACCCATTTACTCTTACGACGCCAGTAGAATCGTTAAGATGCATGTAAATACAGTTCGATTACATCTATGCTACTGAATTAATAACATCATTGATCATGAATTATTGTTCTAACCAAGAAAAAACTCTGGCCTCTAAATGTATATTGGATAGGGGACGCTGCAATCAAGGAAAGCGATTGGTTCAAACCGGGTAATTGTTTGGCACGGGGGATAAAGAAAACTTCACGTCCCATTTAGTCGGTTTGTGTCAAATCTATATTTTTTAAATATTTATTTACGCATTATTGGCATTATTATTTGTTCTATAGGTTTGTCACCTATGTCCCATAGCGGGTGGATGCGAGCAGTACAAAGAAATGTTCAGAAGAAGTTATTCAAATATAATATCTTCATTTTTGTCCTTCTGTGAACAATGTTATATCTTTTAACGAAAGAAAAGTTAAAACTCTATATCTGGTTGAGAGAGGCTGTTCCACCATGTGCGGCAAAATACAGCGCGAAATTTACAGCCAGTAGGTGACCGATCATACGTTTCTGAATACGCAGCGCTTTAAAAAAAGAAAGGAGAGGTTGCTTTATTCTTTCAACTTTGAGGTTGTCTTCGTCACGATTCACCTTGAGGCTCTCTCCACCTTGCCATTATAATTGAGTGAGCTGATGAGCATAACCATATCAAGGCACTATTTACGTATGCGCATCCATCATGCACACGTACAAGTGTTCGATTTCTGCAATCAGTGCTTTACAAGGCTTGAAAGCAAGCACACGCCTCAAAAGTGCGCATATGATAGAATATATTGTTTAGAAAAAGTTTATTTACATTGTGCACACAAAGACATACACATGATAAACATTTCGTTTATCCAGGGGTACATGCACTTTGGCACAGCTATGTGCCACGTCAAACTTCACTAGCTTATACTGAACACAACATTACTTTGTTATACACGACTAAGATGTGACATAGTACACAAAGAACACAATGGGAAAATATACATGTGCATGTATACATACATTATATACGCATAAATGTGTTGGAGGACTTGACAACAACGTGGGTTACAGATTAAAATGACAAATACTCGTCGGGAGGGCAGGCAGACAAGAACATCAACAACGACCCGACGGGCACTGTCTAGCACCACGGCGGTCGAAAAATAAGTTGTACCCTATCGTGTTCGACAATGACAAAGGGGCACGACCAATGCCGCAGAAGCTCCCGCTCCCCTAGGAAGAAGAGCTCCTCCGAGAGGAACGCGAAGATCTAGCGTCTCGTTCGTCCTATCAGCCACAAATCACGACGGCGGCAATTCCCTACCGCGGCCTCGCATCGGTTTCGCCAAAGGCTGAACAGCCTCGCACCTATTAAGAGCGCTGCGAAGCGCCCGCGTGGGAATTGGCCGCCGGACACGAATGTTCGGACACCTTGTTCACGGAAACCTGCATGCACAGCAATCCACAAGACGCGCGCCGCCATGAATTCAAGGGTCGCGTGACGGTTAAGACCTGAGCACATGTACGCGTTGCAGCGTGTCAGCGCGTGGCTTCTTGACGCGGCGTCGCGCACTCTTCCTATTTAGAGAGAGGGCGCGCAGCTTCGTGTAGCCGCGCACCCTTTCTGTAAATAGGGATAGGGCGCGACGCCGCGTCAAAAAGCCACGCGCTGACACGCTGCAACGCGTACGTGTGGTCAGGCCTTTAGTTTCAACCGCACTGCAGTTGGGGCACATGCAGACTTGCACCGGTGTTCCGAGAATGAAAACATTTGCTGAGACGTACAACACGACAGGCGTTGGAATGGAAATGACACACTTTTATGGAACGACTTTTCTTCGGATGCTTGGTTTAGCGAAAAAGAGAAGTAAACATTCTTGAAAACCCAGTTAATAACTGCGTCGTTGCGTGCAGGTGCTTGCCGCTGACATATTAATCAACGGTGGACGAGAAACAGCCTACGGACTTGATGACAAAAAAATATTTCATTACCAATATGAGGGCGCAGCAAAAGCCAACAAACGAAGGCAACATTTCATCTTTTTGCAGCGCCGCAGTTTAAGTAATTAATCATGAACCAGCTGGCCTAGCAACGCGTTTTATAAGAATAATCTTCATTTTATTTTTTAAACTCACACTCACTCCACACTCGTCATGCTATGGAACCATTAAAAGTTTTGTTCAATGTGATTAACTGTTGCTGCGGGTCCCTACAAAACATGTCTATGCTTCCGTAAACCGCCCATTACAGGTAACATTAGTAATATTTTCTACCCGAATCATTCAAGTGGTTCTTTAAAATGAGCTCTTGACGGCGTTTCCTGACCGCGTTTCCGGTTCGGCGTAACTATTCTTTGTCACATCTTCATGCCAAATCGTTTCATTCTTTTGCTTTTATTCTCTTTCTCTGTCTGTTCTATAGAGAGGCCTATACACACCCCTTCCACATCACAAGTTGGGCCCATTGCGACCTGCAACATACACTCCATTTAGTTTAAGAGTCTCCGAAACAGCCCGTTACAAAATTCGTTGTCATAATTATGTTGAATACATATTGCGTCTTTCTTGTCTCAATAGACTTTCCACGGCGCATTGATAGGCCCTAATTTAAAACTTCCGCAGGAGATCCGGTGGCACCAATATAAAGAAAACTAGAAAACTGAACCACCTTACAATAAGTCGATTTAATATACACCTTCTGTCACGCGTCGGCGAAATTTTTCGAGCCCCATTCGACCACGTTGTCTGCATTGTAGCTCTTATTGGAAGTTTTTGTACAAATAAATACCAAAAGGTTAAAGTAAAACAATGAAAGGTTGGAACAATACTTTAAAGCTCTTCATTACACTCTCGCAATATACTATGGCAAGAAGAGCAAAAAAAAAAAAGAGGAATTGACTTCATTCTTCATATGCTTGACTTTTTTTTCCAGCACTCCAACAAAGCAATCGCAAAAATGAAAATCATACAGCTCTGTCGAAGAGGAAGTCACTGCGCAGAACGGAATCTCCTTCGAGGAATCAACAAAAGTTGCACGAAAGAACATCATCCAATAAGAAAAAAGGAAGATCCCATGGCGAACAGCGGTGACAAGATTAATAGTTTCTAGTTCGAACATCTTTCTGACTGTCAAGAAGCGAGGCTTTCACTCATACTTATCAGTGCGAAATCGCACAACAGCCGACGCCTGCTTCTGTTTTGTGTTCTCCGTATACCTCCGGTACTTCGCTCATTACTCTTCACTGTGCATTTGTTCCGTTGCTGCTTGCTGCAGCTGCTGTAAAAATTCCTTTTTCTGGATCCAGCGATCTTCTATATTTCTCGTGCCTCTCAAACGTGGAATTCAGAAACAACGCCCGGCAGTCACTAGCGCTGGCTGGAAAGGCACGCGCTGTCGAGTTCGCAATATATCAAGGACCGCCGTCATTCAGCTCTTGAAGTGCATCGGCTCTATTGATCCTGACACACACTCGACGAGTGGCTTCAGTTTGCCGAGGCAGTAAAGCAAATGAAGGAGGTGCTGATTTGGAACGATTCGTAAAGAGTGGTGCTATGAAACTTTGCTCGCTTCAATGCACTTCGAAGGAGTGTGTTTCCGGTACAATGGCCGAAACGGTTTCTCTTTCGCTTTTATTGCAGGCAGAAAGCATCTCCCGCACTGACTGTGACTGTGAAGCAAGATACAATTGGTATAAACATCGCTATTGTTGAGTTTCTTTTTACAATGCAGTAGACAGCCACTGTAAAGCTTTAAAGAAAATCTGTAAACGTAAAATTACTTTTAAGACAGTTTTTAACTCACGAAATGTTGCATTCATTCCCAGCATTCCGGGAAGTGTACATGCCGCGCCATCTCTCGGTGGCGGCCGTGTGCCCCGCCGTAACTGAATGGTGAGCACACACTAAAAAAAAATATATCTCACGAACGAAATGTGATATTGAAAACGATTCTCGGTTTCAGATACTAGGGAGCCACTAGAACAGTTAAGGCGTATTTCTAATAGCGTGCCAGAGAGCACCTACCTTCCCAGGCCATTTGAAGATTTTATCACAGAGCCTATGAGAGCTGCCTTAATTTAGACCAATTTTGGCGTCTTTCAACTTCAATTGCAAAGCTCAGCACAGAGGTTTCAAAAACAACTGCCGGTTTTAGATCGGCTGAGAAGCGCTCTTTCAATTGATGTGCTACTTTACCGTGTAGCTAAAGCCAGGTAACTTCCTCGGTCGGTTTTGTCAGCCTTATTCTTGTTGTTTCCAAACCCCACATCTGTCGTTACATTGTATCGAGGTGTGTCGGAACAGCTCACTGTGCTGACGAAGTTTTTGATTTTGATGCTCGGGATCATGCGCGGGAGAGAGAGACGATGAGGGTGCTTCAAGGCCTCAATGAGTCCAATTGCAGATCACGTATGCAATGAGTCCAGATCACGTATGCAATTTTAGCTTCTGTAAGGGCATCTGGTGGCAGCTTCCTCAACTGCATCAATGTTACCAATTCCTGGACATGCTTACGCTCGCTGAAGTTTGCTCAATTGACAACTATTTGCATGGCTTGGTTTTGGGACGTAAGACCCCACATATTAATTAATTAACTATTTGCATGGCTGTCACAGATTTGATTGCAGTGGATGGCGTCTACCTGCTGGAAGGTATCGATTCCACTAGAAGAAGGCCTATGGCGACAAAAGCACAAACATATAACACTAAAGAATTCGCAAAACCTCAGAAGAAAATACATCATGTCACGACATTTTCCAAATAAACACTCAAATAGCGGCACGGATCCGCATCTCACGAATAGAAAATAGCACTATGGCTAAATTTCCATTCGCTCATAAGCACCCCTTATCTCACTGATCATTCTGCTTAAGTGGTTGGTTGAGGAAATTATTGGCTCTTGCGTTTTTCTGTAACATGCTCGTCTACCTCAGGTTACGCATTCCAATGGGAAGAAACATGTCGAATTGTACACAATTACAACTATCTAGCAACAGATATCGCACGGCATGTGAATTCAGGACAAAGTCTCCAGTGAGTTCATTTATCCACATTCGAAAACAAGATTGAATCGCGGCAGCTCATAAAACAATGTACACCCACGCTCGCAGAGTGCGAATATATTCTGAACCATACGAAAGAGCTTTCTCGGCGATACAAAACAAACGTGAAAGGAGAAGGCTTGCTACGAAGGCTTCGTTGACCTATTCCGCAATGGGGGAGTAAAAGCTTTCTCCTTATGGAAAAACGGAAAGCCGAAGTCAACGTGGGAGGATGCCCGGATTTTGGACTTTTCAACATTGCGGGAGTTCGAAGGTCGTAGGATGCACCTACCCTTGGGCAGTTCCTGATGCTGACGAACGCTTGAAAGTAGATGAAAGACGCCACGCCTATGCTGGGGAATTCTGCCATGGTATTGCTTCACGGCTCAGCAACTGGGACCACAAAAATCTAATTACTGTTTCCGAATTGGAACGAAATGGCATGCAGGCTTCATAGAACCGGGCCTCGCTTGCACTACGTGCTTATAACAGTACCCAAAAATGCAGTACTTCAATGAATACGTAGTGACAATATCTAATAGAGTTACGCTTCAGGTGGCATTGAGCGATCCCGACACACTGCTCAGTGCACAGTATTTATACGTACTTGCATTGACAAAACTACAAATCTTCGGCTAAATTTATTCAGGTCCACTTCGATCTTGCGAAAGCTCGGAAGCTCTAGGATGTTCCTATTGTAAAAAACGTTAAGGTAGTGGTCTTTATGATTCTGTAATTAACATAATTATAACACTTCAATGTAATGAATCTTCAATTCACATGAATTTCGCTTTGGAAGTGAAAGCATCCAAAGTGTCATATGGGATGCTCCTTGCCGTTCCTTTTCCTTACCTTCTAAAGGAGCGACGAACTCATGCTACATACATACATACATACATACATACATACATACATACATACATACATACATACATACATACATACATACATACATACATACATACATACATACATACATACATACATACATACATACATACATACATACATACATACATACATACATACATACATACATACATACATACATACATACATACATACATACATACATACATACATACATACATACATACATACATACATACATACATACATACACAGCTATTTATGTATATATGTATGTATGCATGTGTTTATGTAAGTACAGTCGCCCAAATCTTTAACTATCGTGCACGAGTGGCAGCTTTTTCTGTGCATCATGACAATATGACTGAATTAAGTTCCAAAAAGGGTGAGTACAAGTGCATGCCCACAAAGCACATGCCCACAATAGAACTTTACGCAACTTCGTTCCATCATATGGCACTGACACACAGAAAAGTCGCCGCTGCGCACAATAGTTAAAGATTTGGGCGGCTGTACGTATCATATGCATACGTACGTACGTACATATATATACACGACACGTGATGTGACTACGAAAGCGTGAGCTTAGCCATGCGCTTACATGGGCCACTTGTTTTCTTCTTTTGTGTGATGATCTTACTCTCTCCATGCCTCCGATATGCAGACCCAGGAGCAGAATTTATTGGTGTGTCACCCGTATTGTTGCCGTCACATTCAAATTGAAGCTCGTGCAGGCTATAGGGCGGGCTAGTGTTTTCTGGAAGGCTCATATATCTACTTGGAAACTGGCTGTCCTGGCTACCATGAAGAAGCAGTAAATCATGTTCTACGTTCTGAAAACCTCATTGTCAGGACCGCTAAAAGGAGTATGAAAAATACAAAAAGAAAATTCAATACCGCTTCAGCTGTTAGCAACCGGACTGTACACCACAGAATACCATAAATTTTGTGCGGTACTTAAAGTAATTATGCAATGTTATTTAAACAATGAAATGTATACCAAGGGATGGAAAACGCAGCCGAAGTCCGCGCAGGGTTGGGTGGCGTGATTAAATTAAGAAACTTGAAGGCCTAAATTGCCAGCCAGCGCCAGACAAGGTAAACTGGAGATCATTGGGAGAGGCCCCCTGTCTTGAAGGAAATTAACGACGTAGGCGCTTGTTGTGGGTGATGATGGTCAATTAAACACGTCAGAAGATATGCATACGACATCACTGAACCGTCGCTTCCAAAGCCTATTTCTCTATCGGCTGCATTGGGCGCAGGACCTCGGGAATGTCTTCAGTTCCCAACAAAGGACAAATTCAAAACATTTTCTAGTCGTGGTCCTCTGCGCTCGAAATCCATGTTTATGCATCAAGAAAGCAGGCGTGCGTACAACCGAAACAAATGGCCGCTTCCATACGAAACGTGATCATCCTTCTTTTGTTTTTAAAGAACAGAGATATCCGGTTCCAGATTATAAACGAGCGTTTTGACGACTTGCATGGTATGTTCATGTGGCAGGTCAAACAAAAACTTTTTTTATTGTTTCTGCGTAAAAGTA
>JALIZH010030099.1:0-66302 GCA_030522465.1 Rhipicephalus appendiculatus
GGAAGTCTTTTAGGCAGTTTAACATCCTTCCACGGATTCCTAGCTCAGCCAGGTCCTGGAGGATTCCGAACCTCCAGGTGGTGTCGTATGCCCTTTCTAAATCGAAAAAGACGGCCAGACAGTTTTGTTTGTGTACAAACGCTTCTCGGACAGTATGTTCGAGGCGTACTAGGTGGTCGGTTGTGCAGCATGACTTTTTAAAACCGCATTGGTGAATGTCGAGAAGTTTGCTGGATTCTAACACGAATGACAGCCTAATATTAACAACACTTTCAAAGGACTTTGCTAGACAGCTGGTGAGAGCTATAGGTCTGTAGCTACTAGGATCGGTTGGTGGCTTTCCCGGTTTCAAAAAAAGGAACAATAATAGCCTTCTTCCAGGCGTCAGGTAATTTTCCTGATATCCACACTTTGTTAAAGAATGTCAGAAGTGTTTTTGTGGCGGGTTCGGAGAGATGGGCTAGCATTTGATAGTGTATCTCATCAGGTCCCGGTGCAGTCTGTTTACCTGCAGCCAATACTGCGTGTATTTCTTGTCGAGTAATTAAGCAGTTGTAGGGTTCGTTTGTATTGCCGCTTGTTGGAAGTTTTTGTTTTTCGGCTGTATGTTTGTGTTTCAGAAATGATTGTGTGTAATGTGACGAGCTGGAAACAGCACAGAAGAATTCACCCAGAATATTTGCCTGTTCTTCAATACTTGTCTGTACGCCAGGGGTTGTGAGCAAGGGTACAGTGAATGGGGAGTACCTGCCGTCTATCTTTCGGACCCGTTCCCACATTTCTTTTGATGTAGTGGTGCTGTTTATGGAAGAGACGTACTTTTGCCACGAAGATTTTTCAGCGCTGCGACGGATGTATCTCGCTTTCGCTCTGGCCTTTTTAAAATTTACGAAGTTTTCCGGTGTTGGGTACCTGCGAAAGGTTCCCCAGGCTTTGTTTTGTTTCTTTTTTGCTTCTCTGCATTCGTATGTGTACCACGATTTGTGGTTTTGTTTTACCAGTCCAGAGGTCTGAGGGATGGATAGGCGGGCAGCTGTAATGATACAGTTTGTGATACATTCGTTTAGTTCATCTATGTTTAGGTTGTCTGGCGCTATATTTTCTAGGCAAGCCTTTTCTTGGAAGAGGGCCCAGTCAGCTAAATGTAGCTTCCAGCGTAGTGGTTTTCGTTGGATGACTTTAGGTGATGTTGTTATGCTGATTATTATGGGCAGATGATCGCTTCCGTATGGGTCATTTAGCACATCCCATTTGAAATCCATAAACACGGAAGGTGAACAAAAAGATAAGTCTATGCAGCTCATTTTTCTTGAGCTAGGAGAACAGTAGGTTGGTCTTCCTGCGTTTAGTAGACAAAGGTTATTGCTTAATAAAAAAATCCTCAATGATTTGGCCTCTAGTGTCAGTTTTTTCACTACCCCAAAAATTGGAGTGCGCATTAAAATCACCGACTACCAGGAAGGGCTCTGGCAGCTGCTCTATAAGGTGTTCTAAATCAGCGATGGATATTCTAAGGTGCGGCTCCAAGTACACGCTGCACACTGTGATCGTTTTAAATGTGTGTATGATGGCCGCCACGGCTTCTATTCTGGTTTTAAGTTTATGTTCCCGCGCTGGAACTCCACTCTTAACTATAATAGCAACACCACCTGAGAGCCTACTTGCCTGCTCTCGGTCGTGCCGGAATACACTATAGTTTTTCAAGATGTTTCTGTGTTTAGGACCTAAGTTCGTTTCTTGTAAACACAAGGCTACTGGTGACAGAGTGGTTAGTATGTCCTTTATGTCGCTTAGGTTATGTAGGAGTCCCCTGCAGTTCCAGTGTATAAAAGCCATGTTGTATTTTATGGGTAGGGTAGAAACCTAAGTTTTGTTTTCAGGCCCAGTGATCCTGGGCTTGTCTTTTTGCGATGCAAGGAGTCCCGCCGTCCTTCTGACGTCGACGGCCCAGGACTACCTTGACTCGTGTCCATCGCATCGCCTGACACGCTGGACGTCCGTCCCGACTGTGCGGATTTGTTCGTGTTTAGCCTCGCCGCGTGGAGAGAGGCCTTGAGGCTCGCTGACCTTGGGGTCCGCAGAGCCTGAGTTCTAGACAGTGGTGCAGCGCGAGCTGCGTCCACTTTGGGCGCTGGATGGCCTACCCCGGCGTCACTAGGTGTGCCCTGGGCAGGCGCTGAAGACCGCTGTGTTCCCGCGCCCTGTTGCAGCACAACGGAATAGCTTCTGCTTTCCATCAAAGAAAGACGCTTCCGCGCTTCTCTGAAGCTAATGTTTTCTTTAACTTTGAGTGTAACAATGCTTTTTTTCTTGTTTCCATGTTGGGCAAGCTCGCGAGTAAGCAGGATGACTACCCTCGCAGTTCACGCAGTGGTGTGGTTCGACTTTGCAGTTGGGTCATTCCATGCCAAATCATCCAACGTTTTTCCGACCATCATGAATATCGCTAAAAAATTTGCACGTTTTCGCGGAAGGTCAAAACTCATTCTGCCCGCATGTTTTCGTTGGCAAAAATTTTGCCACCTATTTGTGACAGTTCATAGCTTTGTACTGATGAAGCTGGAGGGCATCTAACAACAATTTTTTGCAGTTCACCATTATGTGATGCGGTCAATAAAGTGGTGTTTATGGCAAGCAAATGAAACAGCGTGACTGAAAAAATTATGCATTCTGCAAGTATATCAATATTTACAGCCTTTTTTACACGATAAAAAATGATTAAAATTGCTGATTTCGGCATTTTTTCCCCAGAAACATGCCAGTTAAAAGAGAATAAATGAAACAGGAAGTAGTGGTCTGTGCAACATACTACAAGAGAAAAATATTATAGGCGATCAAGCTTCAAAAGTTTGTCTGAAAAAAATTTGCAAAGTTGACATTTTTTAGAAAAAGCTCTACATTCAAGGTGAAAAAAATCACATTGGTGGTCAGAATAAAAATATGCATGATAATTCATTAGATAGCTCGGCATCTTGTTTAAATGTGTGTGAAGTTACAAAAGGGTATTATTTTTTTAACGCGAGAAATATTTTTTTGAAGTATAGTATCTGTAGCGGCCTTCGTCCGTCGCAACAGGAGCTGCACTCGAAAACGGCAACAGCGCGTCTGCAGCAGATGCCCACTCACCAGCGATGCAGAAGGTAAACTTTGCATCGTTTTCAAAGCAGACGAAAGAAAAAGGGGAGGTTGTCGTCTGCGTTTCATTGCGAACGGACGTACGGTACGAGCGATGGGGCTAGAGCCTCATGTGCCAGTTGAGCTATGGAGCCATCAGTGATGAACACTCACAGCATGTTACCTTCGTCAGGGAAATCTGGCAGTGCGCAAGGTACGTTATATACATTTCATAACTAGAAATTATTTTACATATACAGGGTGTCCCACTTATCACGCAGCATGATTTTAAAAAAGCGGGACGGCGTTACGCGAAGCAGGCCTTATGCATATTATTCCCAGTATACTGTAGTTGTCGCTACTATTTTTTCGTTAATATGAATTAATCAATTAGTCCTAATTAAATTCGTAACTACAAAAATACTCACCTAATTATCAAAGCGTCAATGAGGCAAATGTGGGCATGTTGTAATGACATCTATCTGTGCTACTTTCAACAACGTACTAATTGCGTGCTAATTTTTTCCTTTCGGATTCGATTGTTGCTTCATGCATGGCCTCTGAGGTCGCGCGCCGGCGCACAGTCTCGGAGGCCATGCATGAAGCAACAATCGAATTGGAAAGGAAAAAATTAGCACGCAATTAGTACGTTGTTGAAAGTAGCACAGATAGATGTCATTACAACATGCCCACATTTGCCTCATTGACGCTTTGATAATTAGGTGAGTAGTTTTGGAGTTACGAATTTAATTATGACTAATTAATTTATTCACATTAACGAAAAAAATAGTAGCGGCTACTACAGTATACTGGGAATAATATGCACAAGGCCTGCTTCGCGTAACGCCGTCCCGCTTTTTTTATATCATGCTGCGTGATAAGTGGGACACCCTGTATAGTAAGAGCGCTGGCATACTATACTTCAAAAAAATATTTCTCGCGTTCAAAAAATAATACCCTTTTTGTAACTTCACACACATTTAAACAAGATGCCGAGCTATCTAATGAATTATCATGCATATTTTTATTCTGACCACCAATGTGATTTTTTTCACCTTGAATGTAGAGATTTTTCTAAAAAATGTCAATTTTGCAAATTTTTTTCAGACAAACTTTTGAAGCTTGATCGCCTATAATATTTTTCTCTTGTAGTATGTTGCACAGACCACTACTTCCTGTTTCATTTATTCTCTTTTAACTGGCATGTTTCTGGGGAAAAATGTCGAAATCAGCAATTTTAATCATTTTTTTTATCGTGTAAAAAAGGCTGTAAATATTGATATACTTGAAGAATGCATAATTTTTTCAGTCACGCTGTTTCATTTGCTTGCTATAAACACCAATTTATTGACCGCATCACATAATGGTGAATTGCAAAAAATTGTTGTTCGATGCCCTTCAGCTTCATCAGTACAAAGCTATGAACTGTCACAAATAGGTGGCAAAATTTTTGCCAACGAAAACAAGCGGGCAGAATGAGTTTTGACCTTCCGCGAAAACGTGCAAATTTTTTTAGCGATATTCATGATGATCGGAAAAACGTTGGATGATTTGGCATGGAATGACCCAGTTTTCAGAAGTGTGTTCGTGCGAGGCGCACTTAGCACATGTGGTTTGGCCCCTGCAGCTCTGTGAGCCGTGGCCGTATCGTTGGCAGTTGAAGCAGCGTCGCGGATTCGGTATGTAAGGACGTAGTTTGAGTTTGGTGTAGCCAACCTCCACAGTTTCCGGTAGTATGCTCGATGCGAATGTAAGAACGAAGTGCTTTGTTTCGATTTCCTTATTTTCTCGTTTGATTTTTATTCTGTACACATTTGTGACGTTTTGGTCCTTCAGTCCGTTTTGGAGTTCTTCTTCGCTCATGTATTTGAGGTCATCGTCAGAAATGACGCCTCGGACGGTGTTTAGTGATCGGTGAGGGGTAATGGATACTAGAATGTCTTCGAAGGCTGTGATTTTTGAAAGGTTTTCGTACTGGTGTTGGTAGAGCACTTCCAAAAGAAGGTCCCCATTGGCTAGCTTCTTTATTTTATATCCTTGCCCTAAGGTGTCGGTTAGGGTTCTAGAGACTTTGAAGGGAGACACATGTCTTGCTGTTATTTCCGAGTGCTCGCTGTGAATCACTTGGAATCTGGGGAAGGTGTTTTTGTTGTTCGTGAAGAACTTTGCTGTCACATCGGTGCGCGTCCTCTTCTGAGGGTGGCGATCAGTTGAAGAAAGCAAAGGGTCCATCTAATTTGTATACGTTTCAGCCGCGGTAGCAGCCGCCCACCACGGAGCCCAACGAGGGGACGGGACAGGAACTCGCGAGCAAGACCTGCCCGCGCCAGCTGTATACCGCGACTATAACCACATATGGCTTAACTCAGGGTGGTTAGCCACACAAGGTTAACCCTCGCCGCCAGGAAACAAGGAAGTATATAGAAGAGAGGAGTAGACAGGAAAGATTAAAAGTGAGAGAGAAAGACGAAGATGTAGGGAGAGAAGAAGACAGGAAAAGGCGACTGCCGATTTCCCCTGGGTGGGTCAGCCCAGGGGTGCCGTCTACGTGAAGCTGGGGCCAAAGGGGGTGTGTTGCCTCCGCCGGGGGGCCTTACAGGTCCAATCACCCGGCGTCGGCTCAACCCCCCAGGATCCCCTTTTCCCCGGACACGGCTAAGCCACGCACGGCTAGGCGTGGGAGGAGGTTGAAACCCCCCC
Organism: Rhipicephalus appendiculatus; assembly: GCA_030522465.1. Classification (NCBI taxonomy): domain Eukaryota; kingdom Metazoa; phylum Arthropoda; class Arachnida; order Ixodida; family Ixodidae; genus Rhipicephalus; species Rhipicephalus appendiculatus. Next base: position 5,815 of record JALIZH010030099.1, read on the forward strand.
GTTAGCTCGGGTCCGTGGTGTCGCCACACACCAAACGCCTGCTTGCGCAGACGCCCCTGCGGGGGCTCCTGTTTTTCTAAAGTCCTCCCGGGTTCGCTGCCCTTCGGGGCAGCAGGTCTAATCCCTTTTCCTGGAATGCCTACGAGCGTGCGGCGTGGTCAAGTGACCAGAAATTCCAGCGGCAGTGCCGCGAACAGCCCTTTGTGGCAAGATGCTGCCGGCGGGGGGGGGGGGGGGACGAGGCTGCTCGTCACATTCCAAGCAACGAGGAGACAAAGCCGAGGTCCAGTCCACAGAACACCTGCTGCGTGTTGTTGCCTGGCGGAGGATCTTCCTAACAAGCCGTGACATTCTTCGGCACGATCACAGAGACTCTACCCCCCGGCCGGAAGAATTCCGGGAACCAGCACCGGCCAAGATCTGCAAACGTGTGCAAAAGTTGGTACTGTGCGCAAAACTGTGGTGCTCTTGTCGTGACCATATTTGGTCATCGTTTCGACGGTGCCCTCTCCACGTGCACCTATTGGACGTCGGTCCCCAGTCTCGTGGGTGGAGCTACAAGGCCATCGAGAGCCGTATTGGCCAACGATGTGGACAATGCGCCCAGAGTTGGCAACGCGGCGACATAAAAGCCCCGGACATGTTTTTGTAAGGAGTCTCTCAATCTGTCATCTTTCGTCATGTAAATAAACTTCTGTTAAGTTTTCCTCCCGAGTCGCTCACTGCCACGGCTCTCTGCTCCGGACATCGATGGGCCTGCGGTTCGACACCTTACGCTCGGCACCACGCTACCCGCTGGTCGGCTCAAGCAGCAGGCCAGTCGCAACACCCGTGAGGCGGCGTTGAGGCAAGGCCTTGACGTTCCCCCGTGGAAGACCTAAGCCCGGGTCGCGTTAAAACTTGCCGGACGTTTAATAAAGTTGTATCCATCCATCCGTATGGCTTGGGGTTAAAGTGGTCCTTACGTGTGAACATCTGAACGTCCACCTTCTCTGTCGGAATGATTTTATGAAGCAAGCTTGAAAGCAAAGTCATGAGGTCTTTCGGCAGCTTTGTTTGATCCACATCTATCGCCTCGAATGCCTTGCTAACCTCTGAACATCTGTCAGAATCGGTCTCAAAAAAAGAAAGTACCCCAGATTGATCTGATTCTCGTACATACCGTACATCACTTCTGCCGCGTAGCACTTTTCAGTGGGCCTCGCCATCCCCACATGCATCTTCAATTCGGCCTACTGGTCTACGATCCTTGAAACAGCTATTTCGACGAGGGATAGCCACCGCGTCCTGCACTCTTGCAAAATTTTCAGTGGTTCATCGCCGCAATTCATCAGACCGTGGAACTTCTTGTATGCAATTTAATGGGCAGGGGATCTTGCCAACCAGTAGTACGTTTCGCTGATTAGGTATTCTAAGTTTCTCGGGAATGCTTCCGACGATCTTGAATCAGTGCACTGCGCGAGGCATCCGCCAGAAATCCTCTATGTATGAAAATGGCCCGTCAAAAAATCCGCTAGCCGCTAGCCAAATTTTTTCCCCGTCAGAATCAAATAAAATCCGCCAGATTTAGCGGAAAATCCGCTAAACTGGCATCACTGGATATGAGTACGCTGTGGGCTATCATTGAAAGCGCGAGTTGCCACGTATTTTCACTAAGACTTCGCGTGTCGCAAGAACTAATCAGCTGATTTATCGTGTCACGAAGGGCCCGGTTTGTTCACTGATGCGGGAAACATGCAAAGTCGTAGTGTTCGTTTCTTGCTAACGCGTTAACACTGAGGCTAGCATATCCGAACAAGAGAACGATTGCGTAGCGCTGCCATTCTCACCCTCTATGAGAGGACGATCCTGAATTCCGTTTGGCGGCACGACAGTCTGTGGGCATTGCGAATCACTTGATGCGGAGTTCGCGCATAGAGCAACATATAAAAAGTTAGGAGAGAACACTCCCGTAGGCGCCTGCGGCTAATTTGGGTTCGGACAAGTCCGCCAACAGCCGGGTCTTCACTTCAGAGCAATCTGCGGGCGTGGGCAGTCTCAACTAAAGTGCCAGCCTGTTTTTTTTTCAATTTTTCGCAGTGCAAGAAAGACAAATTGCTAAAGGAGATCAAACTCGTGCTGGATACACTGGAGAATGCTATGGAGAGCTTTCAAAACTCTACTGAGCCTAACCAAACAGCGGCAGATCCTATTGATGCTGCCATGCTTAGTTTGCTTCCCTTGACTATTCACAGTGACCTGGAGGTACTTGAGCAGTATCTTCGCACACCGAAAAATAGGACTGATCTAGTAACTTTCATGCTTTTATATCAGATAACGGTATAACATTTTTTAGTAATCAGCTCCAGAGTAGTGCAGCAGTACCAAGCTCTACTGCTGGCCTTGTGCACTGTTAAACATGGCTGTTCAGTCATGGAAGCATTTTTTTTCTGTCATTATTTCAACATTCTCTGCTAAGTGGTGAAACTCAGTTGTTTTTCCTTCAGGTGGCTCACTTCTCTCGGTTGGGAGGATCTTCTCTTCAGGGTGCCTTACGTCAGCTGATGAGGAGATATACTATACACATACCTTGGAGCAAGATTTTTTCCCTCACGGGGAGAAAAGGCAAGCGTCCATTTACCGCTTTGCACCTCCTCGAGGTCATTACTGGTAAGATTAATCTAATTTCGTGCATGTTCATGCATGTTCTGTGTTAAATGCAATTATTGTTTCTAGAATAGGGATTGTCAAGCCATATCTAAAAGAGCCTCTTATCCTCTAAACATGTCAGAATACTTGATCTTTCATAATTTTATAAAATTATTGTTCTGGTCAACATTTTGTTTTGAATATTGCTTTGGCAGTTCTGCATATTTTATGACAATGGTTACACTTATGCTTGTCTTGTACATTCCTGAGAGGCATTGTGGGTTTCGGGCCTGCTGCGTCCCGTCCGTAGTTAAAGCAAGGACGACTGAGGCTTGAAGTCAAAACAAACAACAACAATTTATTTAACTATGCGCTGAGTACGGCAGGGTCGGCCCAGGGACTCGAGACAGCGACCATGGTTCACAGGCAGCAGCAATCAGCCAGCGCGGGTAGCATCCGTCCTTCCTGGCAGCCAAGTCACCTCTCCTCTGGGCAGCGCACACGCTGCCACTTTTGAAGGGTGCGCCACACGCACTGCCACTGGGCAACACGTGGCGCTATATCTGGAGAGCCGGTGTGCGTGGTTCCCATAGCATTAAAAGATTGCCATAATTTAAACAGTTGAGAAAGAAAATAAATGAAGGACCTTTATTTGAATAATGTCCTCTTTCTTTCATTTTGTTCTTCGAAAGTGTTGCTCTTCTAAGAAACATGGCAGGACACTAGCGCGACCTATTGGACCCTAATTAAGTTCTTTCATCCATCCATCCATCCATCCATAGTCGTGCAAGGCTGGGTCATAGCGGAGCTGCTGGGCACTTCTTTTCTTATTTATTTTTCTCTCTTCCAGGCCACGCAGGACCTGGAATATGCCGGGTGGTCACCCTCACAGTTGGCGCAGTGGAATTGAGACTTGCATTCGTCATCAGCGGAATGTCCAGTGGTGCCGCATTTTGCGCAGGTAAGCTGGCCTCGGCAGCTCTGGGAGCCATGGCCAAATCGCTGGCACTTAAAGCAGCGCCGCGGGTTAGGAATAAACGGTCTCACGGGCAGTTTCAGATAACCTGTTACTATTTCAGCTAGGAAGTTAGTTAGTTAATTTGGTGTTTTATGGCGCAAAAGCAGCTAAGGCTATGCTGCGCCAGACACAAGGTGTTAAGAAGGGGGCAGTCAGATGAAGAAGTTCTAAAGCTTATTTAAAAGACCACATTCTTTTAGGAAGTTGTCAAGCCAAAAGTAAGTATTACAGTATAACCTCGTTACAACGGATCTGCTTACAACAGACATTCGGATACTACATACTAATTTGCGGCGTTATGTTGATCACCCTATCTGTTCCATTGATCGAGCTTCGTTTACAACGAATCCGGGTACAACGGACATTCATATATAATTGACCAAAATAAGAGGCCAGAAAGGTAGTCAGCACTCCTTTACAGCGGACTTTTCACATCGCTTGGCATACTTTCAGGACGGGAGCAGCGTGCCAGCAGTGTCAACACAGGCGGCGGCCATTTTGAGGCGGCCGTGCTTGGCTTGGATCAATCCGGCTAGCGGGGCGGACTACGGGCTAATACATCGTATGAAAATCGATGCATGATTAATGATTACAGTGTTATCAAAACAAAAAAACAGTCGGCTCATCGACTCAAAGAAAAAAAAGAAAAAAAAACATTAAAGCGATACTAGGCGAAAAAAACATCGCGAAACACGGGACAGTGAAAGAGACGGACCAAGCGCTTTGGTCTTTGTCAAGCGAGCGATTGCCAAATCTTGTCTAGGGGCAGCGTTCACGCGATCATGCCATCACACAATGTGCACTAGCTTTGACTCGCATGTGCGCAGACTGCACATGGCAGGCTACCCGGACAACTTACTGTGTTCCATAGCCGAAGGTCTTCTAGAAGACCTAAAACAGCCAACTAAACCGACTAGGTTTCAAGAAAAAAAGCCCACTTTCAAAAACAGCGGTCATTCCGTATTTGCATAGGGTGTCACATTGTTTAAAAAAAGGTAGCACAAAAAGCAGGCATCAGAGTTGTCTTTTCAGCAAAAAACCAGTTGTCTAGTATGTGCCAACAGAGAGGACAAAGGGCATTGCGTGTATGATAAGAAACACACAAATAAGTTTGTTGAATGCTGTCTTAACGCGGTATACGAAATCCCCCCTCTCATGCGGTCGCCGTTACATTGGGCAAACAGGCCGCTGTATAAATGACCGTCTCAGGGAACACCGCAACCTTATGCGCGGTTCTGTTGGCAGCCACTGAGCTGCGCATAGCTCCGTTTGCGGCTGTCAATCAATGTTTGATCAATGCAAGATACATACCTGCCAAGTTTGGAGAAACAGAATCCGGGAGATCTACTGAACGGGGGGGGGGGGGGGGGGTGTTGTGATTGAAATTATATTGTAAAGACGCCTCTAGAGCGATTAAGAGCAGCTGTGGCAGAAGACGACGACGAGGACTTTGTTGTCGTTTCCGTAGCCTCACCCCATCCTGTGCTTCGTCGCTGAGCGTTCTCAATAAACGCCTCCTGGCTCGTAACATCGTGGTGGAGGTGCTGGGTACGTCCAACCACAGAAGCTGTTCCACACTGTCAGCGGGTTTTTGCTGTCGTCGTTGTTCTGTACAATGCACTTAGTTGGGCCAGTTGGTTCTGCATGTCGATGAAGTGGATGCGCTTGAAAGACGAGGACGAAGAAGAGACGGGACAGTCTCTTCTTCGTCCTCGTCTTTCAAGCGCATCCACTTCATCGACTTGTTCTCTACAACGTCCAAATCGATAACATCGCTTACGCATCGTCTGTTTCACGCGCGAGTAAAAGTGCGCTAGCGCTAGGGACGAACGCGGCCGAAGCTGAGATGAAATGACCCGGTCGTCTCCTTCACGCGAAGGGCACATGCGATAACATCGCTCCGCGTGCGAGGCCTGTTGTCGCTTGCTTGCGCGTTCTTTCATCGGGCGAAGGACCATAAAGGCCTGACCACACGTACCTGTAGCAGAGCGTCAGCGCGTGGCTTTTTGGCGCGGCGCCGCATCAAAAAAATCCACGCATATCCACGAAGTGAATGATGATGAGTGGGCGAAGCACGGCGATTGTTCGGTAACCGTGAATCTCCCGTGGCATTGCCCACTCGCTCATGGAAATGAGTGACAACGCGTGTATACATTATATACAATTTTATTTTGGTCATTATTGGTATGTCGTATTGAGTTCTGGATTCCGCTTTCCTTTCATTATCACCGCTTTGTGGTCCGTGAAATGTAGAGCCAATGGTTCTTCGATCGGATCTAACCTGTTTGTCGTTTTGCTGCCGCTTCCCGCACTCTCAACTCTGGGTCCGATTGTCGACGTTGTCGTTGAGCGGCCGCATGCCGCGCCTTACGTTCGTTCTGATCCATGGCACACAGAGAATGTGTGGTATGGATCGCACTTATATAGGCATTTTTGCACCGCAGCGTCCTCTGGTGTAGCTTCTCTGCAACGTGTATTGTGCTGTCAGATGCTTGATGGATGAGCGCTTAATGTCGGTATTTTTACGGTGTATTGACCTTTCATTAATGTTTTTTTAAAGACGATAGTCTTTCTTGGGATACTTAAACGCAAAAATTTTGGTCTGTATGTCCGTCTGTCTGTTTGTCGGTAACCCGATTCAGCTTCTCGGCCAAAGTTTAACTTCTTTCTGAACGCCCAGCCATCTTGAACTGGTGTTCGCGTTCATATTTGTGAACATCTTCGATCAAAAAGCAAATACTACGCATTCCTGAGGCACAACATTAATATGTAAGGTGTCAGGACGTGTGTTCTTTATTAGAAAATACATAGGTACGCAATTCTAAAGACCCTAGTGTTTTTTAGGCTGTCTCAGGCATTTTTACTTTTGTTAACCGTTTTTACCCACAGATGTTTTCGCAGCTGTTTTACAAAGAGCTCTGCTGTGAGCACGGACAACGCCGCACGCCGACAAGGCTCGGTCTTAAGGTGCTTCGCCCCTAAAAGCTACGCCGTGGCGCGCTGCAACGGATACGTGTAAGGTGCCCTAGTTTATCTAGGGACTTTAGATACGTGTAGTAAGGCCTTAAGGGGCGCCGGTGGGACAGGGACGGTCGCGACCGCTGGCGAATGCGCTTATCTCGACAGACATCGGTACGTGCTGGGCTCTCAACTAAAGCAGTAGTGACACAAAATTTTGAAGGCGAGAAAAGTTGTGGGATAGATTTGTGTGGATACGCACGCATCACCTACGAAATATTAACGGCTAATATTACCTATAACATATATAAGTTCAATTATAAAGTGCCTGTCGCGAAACTGTACGCGAGACGTCCCACCTCACGACATCGACACCAACTAGGATTTAATGTAAGGAAAGCAAACAACAGCCACCTGCAACACGAGTTTGTGCCGGCGCCATCATCTTGCGAGCGCTTTCTCCTAGCTGACCTTCTAAGCGAAAAGAGGGAGCACCTCCTTTATGTACTTGCACGGGAGTACAACGGCTTGTACTCCCTTGCCTCGGCAACGCATATTCGGGGGGGGGGGGGGGGGGGGTCATGCCTATTCACAAAATTCCAGAGGGGATCTTTACAACAGAGTGAAAAGGTCCCCTCTGCCCTTTCTGGGCAGCAGCTCGAGGGTACAAAAGCTGCCGTCACAGCCTCGGCAGTGCATTTTCGGGGGGTCACGCATGTTAAGAACAGCCCAGAGAGGATTATGGCGGCGCCCAGACAGTCTTTGCTGAAAATGGTTGTAAACGCAGTTTTTGAGCTCAAATGGCCAGCTACGTTTACACATGAAAACACTAGGCGTTCTTTGAAACCGTCGCGCGCTCGGGCAAAGCCGTGATGAGCGCGCTGTAAGCTACTTATTGCAGCAGAAAAAAAACAAGATGTAATATTTTAGCGTCAGTGCTTCTTTAATTCGCGTTGAAACAACAGACAGCACGAAAACCGCTTCGCTCACCGGCGCAGCCGTATTCGCTTAAATGGGACTGTCTACCGTCGTTCATCACTTTTATGTTTTGTATCGCAATAAAAAGCGTATCGTCTGAAGTGGCGAACCTTGCAGCGGTTTCTCTGGAAAGTGAGTAGAAATTTTTAAAACAGAATTTTGCGATCTGCATTCGGTCCTCTTCCATTGGTGGGATGAATGCCGACAACACTGGTTGGTGGAGGCGATGACGACTGTAGTGCCGGTGAAAGTCGCAAACTGAGACCGCGCGCTCTTTTTGCAGACTTCATCAATTTTTGTTTAATAATAAAACAAATACCGTAGTGGTCGTTTAAAGCACGCATATTGTCAGATAAAGCATTATTACCACGCTTTCTGCAGCTTTGTTCAGTCTGCCTGACAAACCACCGCAGTCGAGCGGAAAAGTTGGTCTGTTCCAGCAACACTGGTACGCCGGGGTTGTGAAACGAACTGTAGTGGTTCCACTCATGCCAACCGCGCTACTAAAATGAACATGAGGAGTGCTTCACAAAACATGAGAAGGTTCCTGCTGTCTTTCAGTTATGTTCAGGCGTTCTGTGTTGTATATACGATATGAGAGCCAGCATGGACGCCCTGGTGAAGCGGAACGTGATGGCAAAATCTTCTTCAATGTAGCACCTTGGTGACTTGTGGGCACTTTACTCATGAGGACTCGTGCTACGTTACTAGATTACGTTGGACTCACGGGCATGGTTCGAAAATTCCCTGAAGTGAGTCACGCTGCTATTCGCCGAAGACAATTTTTTTTCTTATGAGCTGTGCCGGACGCAGTGCTCGCGTTTCGCCACCGTAGGCAGGCAGGCAGGCGGGGAACGCGCCACTGGCAGCGCCACCGAGCGCCTCTCTGAACGCGTGAGGAAAAAAGCAATAATTACTCTTTGGCGCAACCTAAAGCTGCCTCAAGTGCGTAAAATACAATTTCAAGTTACACATGTTTGTTTTTAAGCAAAATGAGTCTACCTGCGAGGATTTCTTGTCCGACCAATAGATTGAACCACATCGCTGTTTGCTGACGCTAGCGGTCATTCTTTGTCGACTTTAGACGTCAAATTAAAATTATAATTCTTTTTTTGTGGAACAAAAGCCTGCTCATTGCCGCCGATGTGATGAACGATCTTCTCATTTTCGCCACAATCAGAAAAATTTTTCCGAGCGGTAGACAGTCCCTTTAAGCCAGCGTTTTGTAAAAAAACAGTCAGCTGCTACCATTCCTTCCTATTTGTTGCTATCGCATCCATTGCTTCTCCCTTGCAGCGAAACTGTTTTTTTTTTCATGGAAACAATAAATTTATTCCAAGATTTTCAAATGATCACAATAACAGGAAAATCGAGGCCTCACTTCTGCAAGGCTTTTGTTGCAGCCGATTTCGCCTTCTTCAAAAAAAATCATCACTGTTCGTTTGACCGTAACAAAATCCATTTCTTTGACATTTTGCGAGAATGATGATGATGATGATGTATGGTGTTTAATGGCGCAAGGGCCATTTGATGGCCAAAGAGCGCCAGGCAAAGTGACAAGAGATGTGGACAATGATTATGGTAAGTGGCTGTATAAGGGCCTTAAAATTCCACGCGCTAAGGCTGGTAAAACATATAAGTGTTAAAATAATGAGAGTGACGTGAAGTGTGTGTAGTGAATATCAATGGCGAGTGGTCGTGATAATAAAACTGTCATGAAGATATATGGCTTCAGCACGAGTGCCTCGTCAACGCCCTTGGTCCAAGGACCAGGAGGCAGGTGCCTTGTTTGACGTAATCACCGCAGCAGCGACCTCTGTTAAGAGGTCGTGCTACGGATTGCCTGGATATATCACATGGAAACTACGCACGTCCTTTAAAAATGCTAACAATGATTCGTGTTTGAAAAGTGGTTCCCTACCGATGAACATTGATGGGTGAAATGGTATGTGATGTCGGTAGGGTAATGGAAAGTGTTCTTTTCTAAGAGTGTCTAATTCTTTGCATTGGATTAAAATGTGAAGCACGGTTAGTGCTTCTCCACATCTGTCACACAAAGGTGGATCGCCACCAGACAACAGGTATGAATGTGTACTGTGTGTGTGTCCTGTCCTTAGCCTTGTAAGTGTAACTTCTGTGCGACGTGCTTTCGATACTGGCAGCCAATGACCAAGTTGTGGCTTAATAACGTGCAGTTTATTTTCTGTGTGCGTATCCCACGCGCTCTGCCAGTAAGCCCTGAGCTTTCGTTTCAGGAGAGGCTTCAGATCAAGTACCGGGATAGCTATAGATGTATTGGTAGTGGTTGCGTTGACGGATGCAGCTAGCTGGTCTGCCAACACGTTTCCTTGTATCTCGCGGTGTCCTGGCACCCAGCACACTACGACATGCTGTTTGAGTGAGTATACTGTGCATAGGAGTGAGTAGAGCGATACAAGGACAGAGTTTTTGTGTTTTTTCAGGGTTTTGAGGGCTTTTACCACGCTTAGGGAATCTGTGTATATTACTGCACTTTGCAGTTTTAATTCTTTAATGTGATTGACGGCCACATATATCGCGTAGGCCTCAGCTGTGAATATACTTGTATTAGGATGCAGTACGCCGGCATCCGAAAAGGATGGGCCGACGGCAGCGAAGGCGACAGAAGTGTTGGACTTTGAGGCATCAGTAAAGAATTCTGGGCAGCTGTATTTGTGTTGGAGTTCGAGGAAGTATGTGCGGATGTGTGCAAGGGGCGCGTGCTTTGTAACTTGCACGAAAGATATATCACAGTCTATAAGCTGCCACTGCCACGGTGGCAGATATGCAGCGGGAGCCATCAAACTGTGTTCATGAAGTGGCACACCTGTTTCCTCAGCAAGGCCCCTCACACGGAGTGAGTAGGGCTGTCTCAACGAAGGGCGGTTGTGGAACAAGGCAGAATTGGACAAATCATTGATTGTGCGGTGAGAGGGGTGTTCTTTGTTTGCGTTCACTTTGAGGTAGTATACAAAAGACATGTAACATCTTTGCAGGTGGAGCGACCATTCATTCGATTCTACGTACAGGCTTTCTACGGGGCTAGTACGAAAAGCACCCGTAGAGAGGCGAATGCCTAGATGGTGAACAGGGTCGAGCATCTTTAAGGCCGTTGGTGTCGCAGACTGATAGGTTATAGCCCCGTAATCTAGACGTGTGCGTACGAGGCTTCTATAAAGATTGAGAAGGCACTTCTTGTCACTACCCCACGTAGTGCGTGACAACACTTTCAGAATAGTCATGGTTTTTAAGCACCTGTTTTTTAAATACTTGATATATGGTATAAAGGTTAGTTTTGTGTCTAATATTAAGCCCAGAAACTTGTGCGCAGACTGTACAGAGAGACGTTGACCATGGAGGTCGATGTCGGGATCGGGATGAAGGCCCCTCTTTCTGCAGAACAAGACGCAAGTACTCTTTTGTGCGTTCAATTTAAACCCATTTTCTTCTGCCCATTGAGAGACCTTGTTTAGACCTAATTGAATCTGCCGTTCACACATGGTAAGGTTGCACGATTTAAAACCCACCTGTACATCGTCGACATATGTGCAGTAAAACAAATTGCGTGGGATAGACAGGCGCAAGGAATTCATTTTGACTATAAAAAGTGTACAACTCAATACACCTCCTTGCGGCACTCCTGTTTCTTGGACAAATGTTCGGGATAGAACAGTGCCAATTCTAACACGGAATGTCCGATTGGACAGGTAGCTTTCGATGATGGTCAACATTCTACCCCGTATACCTAGGAGTGAAAGGTCTCTCAGTATGCCAAACCGCCATGTGGTGTCATAGGCCTTCTCCATATCGAGGAACACAGAAAGAAAAAATTGCTTATGAGCGAAAGCGTCACGAATTTGTGCCTCGATACGGACAAGGTGGTCTGTGGTGGATTTAGCCTCTCGAAACCCGCACTGGTATGGGTCCAGTAGGCCGTTTGTCTCAAGGAAATGCATCAGTCGCCGGTTTATCATTTTTTCAAAAAACCTTGAGGAGACAGCTGGTTAGCGCTATTGGTCTGTAGCGTGAGACTGAGGAAGGGTCCTTGCCCTGTTTTAAGATTGGGAATGACGATGGCTTCTTTCCAGGCCAAGGGGACCTCGCCGGAAAACCATACAGCATTATACAAGGAGAGGAGGGCTTTTTGGGTTTCAGTGGGCAGGTGTTTCAACATTACGTATGCCACACGGTCGGAGCCTGGAGCAGATTCATTGCAGGAGTTTAGCGAGGCCTGTAGCTCAGCTAAACAGAAAGGTGCATTGTACGCCTCGTGGTTTGTGGATTTGCGCTGTAGTGCCTGTTTTTCTATTCTGGTTTTGTATCGTTGGAACGCTTCAGCGTAATGTGACGAGCTGGAGACCTCTTCGAAGTGCACGCCAATGGAGTTCGCCTGGTCCTCCAAGCTGTCGCCTTGTGTGTTTACGAGAGGGAGTGATTGTGCTTGTCGTCCTGCTACCTTACCAATCATGTTCCAGACTCTCGCCTCTTGTGTATATGAATTAATGCCGGTTAAAAATTTCTGCCAGCTCTCCCTTCTAGCCTGGCGGCGCGTTCTTCTTCCTTGAGAGTTTATGTTCTTAAAACTGTCAAGATTCTCGGCTGTCGGTGAGTCCCGAAGCAACCGCCATGCTTTGTTTTGCTTTTTGCGCGCATTTCGACATTCGGTATTCCACCATGGTACACGTCGTTTGGCGGACCGTCCCGACTGTGGTATACACTTTGTTGCAGCATCAATTAGAAAAGCTGTGAAGTAGTCTACCGCTGCATCTATGCTGAGGTCACACATATCACACCAACTTAAGCGAGTAGTTTTTCGAAACTTTTCCCAATCGGCCTTGTCCATCTGCCATCTGGGAACCTGTCGAGGACCTTCATTATTAATTAGTGTGCTGAGAATTATTGGAAAGTGATCACTTCCGTAGGGATTATTGATGACCTTCCAATTGAGTAAGGGTAGAAGCGACGGAGATGTAATGCTGAGATCTATGGATGAGTAAGTCTTGCTAGCGAGGCTATAGTATGTTGGCTCTTTGTGGTTCAGGAGGCACGCACCGGAAGTGAAAAGGAACTGTTCAATTAGGCGGCCTCGCGCATCGCAGCGGGAGTCACCCCATAGACCGCTATGTGCGTTGAAGTCTCCGAGGAGAAGATACGGTTCTGGAAGTTCATCAATTAACGACTGGAATTCGTGTTTGTTCAATTGGTGATGTGGAGGTATGTAAATGGAGCAAATCGTGACCAGTTTGTTGAAGATTACGGCTCTGACGGCTACTGCCTCAAGGGATGTCTGAAGTGGTAAATGCGTACAGGCCGTTCCTTGATTAACTATAACGGCAATACCACCGGATGACGCGACAGTATCATCCCGGTCCTTTCGAAAAATAACATAACTGCGTAGAAAGTTGGTGTGTTTCGATTTTAAGTGTGTTTCTTGTACACACAGCACTTTTGGTGAATGTTTGTGTAAAAGTTCTTGGACATCGTCGAGGTTTCTGATCAGTCCTCTGACGTTCCACTGTAGTATTTGTGTCTCCATTTTAAAGTAGTTTGGTGCTGTGTGTATAAAAAGTGTTGCCTTAGGTTACGGAGCCTTTTGGGGGCCCCGTGATGCGGAGATTTTTCTTTTTTGGCGCGCTCCAAAGAGCTGCGCCTGTCCTTCGGCGTCTGAGACGCCGGAGGAGTGTGGCTTGTATCCATCACCTCATCTGAGGTGGTGGATGGTGCCTGCTCGGCAGGCACGTTCTTGGCGGTTTCGGACCTAACTGCGTTTGCAGTGGCCCGGGGTCCGGCAGACTCGGAAGTCTGCTGGCCCTGTTTGGCAGGGGTCGGAGCAGCACAGGCTACTCCAGCCGGGGACGCTGCTGGCGCGGCCGCGGTCACACTCCGTGTGAATTTCGCGGGCGCCGAAAAACGTGGCGGGGCGCCCCGGCGCGCCACGTCGGCGAAGGAGGGATCGGACTGGTTGTGTGTGGAAAAGCGTTTGCGTGCCTCTTGGAATGATAGGTTGAATTTCACTTTGAGTTCTATGATCTGTTTCTCTTTTTTCCAGGATGGGCATGATCGTGAGTAGGCGGGATGATCTCCTTCACAGTTGGCGCAATGGGCTTCTGAAGTGCAAGTTTCGGACGAGTGTTCCATGGATGCACATTTTGCGCAAGTAGCGCGCCCTCTGCAACTTTGCGATCCATGGCCGAAGCGCTGACACTTGAAACATCGACGGGGGGTTGGGTATGTAGGGTCGGACACGAAGCTTACAATAACCGGTTTCAATAGAGTCGGGTAGGTCGCTGGTTCCGAAGGTAATTATTATGTGTCTTGTTGGTATTTGTTTGTCATCACGCCGGATCATTATTCTTTGTACTTTCACAACGTTTTGGTCTTGCCATCCTTCTAGCAGTTCGCTTTCGCTCAGCTCGAGAAGGTCATCATCAGAGATTACCCCACGTACGGTATTCATAGACCTGTGTGGGCCCACTGAAACAGGAATGTCGCCAAATGATACCAGTTTGGATAGTTTGTCATATTGGGCCTTGTCGCGAACTTCCAGAAGGAGGTCACCACTTCCCATCTTTGTCACTTTATAACCTGTACCAATTGCTTCTGTAAGAGTTTTCGATACGAGGAAAGGTGAAATTCCTCGGACAGTCTTCTTTTCGTTCTGGCTGTGGATCACGTGATATTTGGGGAAGTTCTGCTTTGGTGTCACTAGAGTGAAAGGTTCATCGGTGCGCCACCTTTTGAGGGAGCGATCAGGTAGGGGGGGGGGGGGGGAAATGAGCTTGCCATACGAAGCGTTTAAAGTTCGGCGGCGATGGTGGCCACCCACCACCGAGCCCAACAAGGGGACGCTACAAGGTTGAAGAACAAACACTTGGAGACGCCAGCCATGCATCGCCGCTATAACCTAATATAATTTATCCTAGGTTGGATAGTTACACCAGGTTAACCCTCGCCGCCAGGAAATTTGGAAGTATACGGAAGATAGAAGATGACAGGAAAGATTGAAAGTGAGAGAGAAAGACGAAGATGAGGGGAGAGAAGGAGACAGGAAAAGGCGACTGCCGATTTCCCCTGGGTGGGTCAGCCCAGGGGTGCCGTCTACGTGAAGCCGGGGCCAAAGGGGTCTGTTGCCTCCGCCGGGGGGGCCTTAGAGGTCCAATCACCCGGCTTCGGCTCAACCCCCAGGATCCCCTTTTCCCCGGACACGGCTACGCCACGCACGGCTAAGCGTGGGAGGAGGTCGGAACCTCCCCTGTTAGCTCGGGTCCGTGGTGTCGCCACACACCAAACGCCTGCTTGCGCCGACGCCCCTGCGGGGGGACATTTTGCGAGAAGGACGTTCGCAAGAGTCTTATCACACATAGACGAGCGGAACTGTGTCATCGTCTTTTTGACGATACTGAACTGTCGTTCGCACTCTGCATTGCTGTGTGGTCTCGACAATATGCCCAGCATCACTTCTGCGATCCGGCTGAACTTCAGCAACCAGTCTGGGCCTTTCAGCTGCGAGATAGCTGTCCACTGGGCGTCTGCTCTTCCTTCATTCAAAATGTCTGTAGGGATGGTGGAAGCCTGCAGCTTCGCGAACTCCATTTCTAAAGCGTCGAGAGCTTCGGTGCGACTCTCCTGCTCCCATTGCGGCAGTATGGCTGGAAAGTTCTCCACAAAAAAAAAAGCACATTTCTGAAAGACATGCAATCTACGTTCTTCAGACTTGCAACCTCTGCATTTATCAGAGCAGCATCTTCTAGAGGAAACTTGAGACGGGTGTAGCCTCAAGCCGTGATGAAGTAATTTCGCACAGAAGTGTAAAACTGGTGCTGCTCCTGCGGCTTCAGGTTTGAAATCAAAGCATTAGTTGCTTGGCCAATGACCAAATCTTCATCAGTCTTTTGAGCTTCCCTGCTTTGGTAATTCACATTTAGCAAGTTTCCTTGCTGCTTCGTTACAGAAGGTTTCACGAACTTCGTCATAATATCTTCGAGCATACCAAGCAGATGGGAGCGCAACACATGGATCTGAGGTGCCTGCGCCTGCAAACACCGATTCACCTTTTCAAAAATGGTTGCAGTGTTTTGCAAGAACAGACAGTACGCTCTGTTGAGCTCCGAGCTCAAGAAAAAAAAGAACATTCGCTTCTCTCGAGTTATGTAGCGCCCGTACATGCATTCCTTTTCACTGTTGTGTTTCTTTGTTGCCGGCTGCACAACATGGTCAGAGGTACTCTTCCTCTTAGACTTGAGGCAAGCATCTTTTTCTTTGAATTGAGCTTCAGTGCGGTCTACCTTCGGGATGCTGTAGCATTCAAGGAAAGTAGGTCTTTTAGTGTCTGTCTTCACCTCCGTCAGAAAAAAACTTAACAGCGGCGCCCAACAGTCAAGCAGCCTTGTCAAGCATTTCCCAAGTGACAGCCATCTGGTCGGGACGTGGTTTAACATTTTCTTGTACTCCTGGTCATGCATATTTTGAAACTCTCGAAGAGATTTTTTTCTCTTCGCGCTTTTTTCAAGATAGTAGAAAATATCTACCAGAAGTTCATCCGCCTTTGAAGGTAGGCACGATGCTGCCTTCTCAGCAGCAAGATTGACAAGGTGGCACGGACATCTAATCTTAATTATATTCTCGTGAACTTCTGTCAGCACTGCAGCTACCCCATTCTTTTTGCCCAACATAACATTGGCATTGTCCGAGCAAAATGCTACACAGTTAGAAACTGGGATATCAAAAGACGCCAGTGCATCGGTAACCAGTTTTACAATGTTGCGCCCAGTTGCTTGTCCTTGTAGGGTACTTAAGCAAAGCAGCCTGCTCTCAACAAATCTCGTATCTTGTGCATAGTATGTCACTACAATGGCACAGAGTTGTGCCTCGCTGTCATTGCTGCCGTCTGTTGCGACAGCGAAAACATTTCGCTTAAGTGCACTCACAATGCTTTCCTGAAAATGGTTAGCCATTTCGCCAACAATTGCAGTTGTCTTCGTTTGGGCACAGGCATACCTTTTTGCGATGTCCGATGCGGGAAACATCTTGCGGAACAGGGGACCCACGTGGTCGGCGGCAGCCAACGCAATGTTGTGCTCTAGTAAAAATCCGGTGAACAAGCACTCAGCAGGCACAACGTCCCAGTCACCATCTTCTTTGCGGAAGAATTGTCCCAGCTGCTGTTGCTTTTCTTGGCTGTGAAGGGCACTGGCATGCTTTTGCGACCGGACATGAGCGACGATGTCCGACCTGCCTCCATGTGAAACGCCGAAATCACAACCACAAACGATGCAGCGTGCATGGTGCTTTCCCATTCGTGATTCTACAATGCACCGAAATCAGTTGTGTACTGTTTCAGAAATACTAGCAGATACTTCTTGCGCTCGCGTTCCTTACTTAAAGCCATGACTGACGGTAGGCCTACACAACACCGCGGCCTAGGTCTACGTCGAGTGGTCGACGAGAACAACGACAGAGTCTAGTGTTCCTAGTTGCAGAACGCAGCGTATCTCCAGCTCAACTGAAAGACTACATAGGTGTCGGGCGAGCGAAAAAAAAAGGGAGAGACCATTCAACATCAGCTGCTACGGTTTCAGGGCACTAACGCTTCGCAAAAATCTATAAGCAGGCATTCATGGGAATCGGCAGGAGGGGGGGGTGCAAAAGGGGCAGTTGCCCCCCCTCAAGCCACACCAGCATTTGCCCTTGCACAAGCTACACCACCAGCACCCCTCCCTCGATGCAACACTGGTTTGCATCCCCCAAGACAAGGTCCAGCCGACACCCATGCTGGCATTCCTGCAAAAATTTTGTCCCCTGGAAAACTCCACAGACTGCTTTTCTAAGCTCTTTCAGCCCACCACATTCCAGCGAAAACGGGCGAGCACCACAAAGGCTTTCAAAACATACTGCACCAATGTCAAGCCTCATTATATGCTCCCTGGTGTAGAGAGAGAAGGGGAAAAACAAAAGAAATGAAATGGAGTATTCAATAGAAATAGTCCTGCGGACCACTCGGCTCCTCCGCTCGCAGCCGGGACAGTAAACGCGAACTATACGTTAGCGTTCTTGGAAAACGCCAGCGCGAACTGCGGACGAGGAGGGGTCTTTTTTGTGTGTCGCATCTGCATACACTAAGAAAGGCAGGGGTTGACGTTGCCCACAAGCCATCCACCAACATCGGCAGCTTCATTCCTCAACCCGAAAACCACGCACCTGCGGAAAAAGCGCAGGCCGTCGTGTAACTGATCGCGTGCGCCGACTGCCCCACTTCCTACATCGGGGAAACCAAGAACTTCCACAAAAGAATGCGGGAGCACAGGAACGAATGGAGCGCAGAGGCAGAGCACTGCGAGCAGTATGACCACCATATCAGTGCCGACGGTGCTTGGAAAAAGAAAGGAACCTTCGCCGGCGGCAGCTCCTTGAATCCTGGCACATTCAACAGACAGCGGGAAGCATCAACCACACCACGGGGACAATGCCCTCCTTCTACTACAATGGGGTTTTCTCTTTTCTCAAGTTTCTGTGTTTGTGTGCGTGTGTTTGTGTATGTTTGTGTGTGTGTGTTTGTGTGTGTGTTGTCTGTTTGTGCGTGTGTTGTGCGTGTGTAATTTGCGTGACCCCCCAAAAATGCGCTGCCGGGCGCTGACGATTTCGCTGCTCCTACTCGGCAGGGTGTGTGTTCTGGTGCTATTCTCGCATCTCGAAAACGTGCATTAAACTGAGTTGAACTTTTCTACCACACTGGCCACACAACTTTGCTCATGTGGCCAGAGAAAGCACTGGACGCGAATATATACGGGGCAAAACTGAATTTCCGGGAGGTTTTCCTGTTACCGGTACAACCGGGAGAAACGGTCAAAATCCGGGAGTCTCCCGGGTAATTGGCAGGTATGAAGATACTTCGACGATACAGTGATCAACGAGCACGTGAGATCTAGGAGGCGTTTTGCATTGACAAGATAGGTGACATGTGCGCGAGTGTCCCTTCGTTAGCGCTCCTCACCAGGGAAATTGCATATCTGTCAAGTGGATGATGGCCTCATCACTGTTTTTTCTAGATGCATACAAAGATTTCATGAACAAAAGTTCCATGTCACTGTTCTGCTCTCCCTACTTCCATGTAGCGTGTGCTATATATACCCCCCATGTGTGGAATAAAACCTTGGTTGTTAGTCAGCGCTTGGTCCGTCTCTTTCACTGTCCCGTGTTTCGCGCTGTTTTTTTTCGCATAGTTGATCATGTACCAACCAGCCCAAATCAGCACCTTAGTGCAGTTTATTACAGCGATACTTACTTAGCAATTGCATAAAACTTTTGCCAAAGTAAAAAAAGTAAATAGAAAGCGCTCGCTTGGTAGCGGCCCCTCTCGGAATAGAAGTTATGTTCGGCATGGCGCTGACAGCGGGTGCTTTGTTCGGCTGGGGCTGTTTCGACGTTTGGTTAGTCCTCGTGTATCGTGTGCATCGGTTCGTTGTGGATGTGATCACGATGTGATGGAGCCTATGGAGGCGAACGCATCAGCCAATGCCGCGCGTCGTAAGCCACTGCAAGCGACGAAGCGCGAGCAGATATTCCTGAAAGACTAGCTTGATATCATTGAGCAAGTTGAGAAGAGAAAAAAGCAGGTGGACGTCGCCGTGGCCTACGGCTTGTCGAAGCAGACAGCCAACACCATCGTCAACGCCAAGGAGGCGATCTTGTCAAAGAAAGTATCAGGTGACTTACAACCCAAGAGGTTTCGGCTCCGCGAAGCTTTATATCCTGACGTCGAAGAGGCCCTGCTGATGTGGCTTCGTGACGCCCGTTCGCGAAATATCCCCGTGAACGGACTGCTGCTACGAAAGCGCGCGGAGCAACCTGCGTTTGTTCTTAAACAAGAACAGTTTCAATGCAGCGAAGGTTGATGATGATGATTAATGGGGTTTAGTGGCGCAAGGGCCATGGGTGGCCAAAGAGCGCCATGTCTTTTATGTGGTGTTAGCGATGACCAATGATAGCAATGACAAGGTGTATTATGGCTGTAAAGAGGCCTAAAATCACGCGCTACATAGGAGCGTAAAAGGTGTGTATAGATTTTAAAATTATGGCAGTGATACGTGATATGATCTGTGGGTGTATAATGCGTTACAAGTGACCGTGATATCTATAAGTGAGGACGGGAAAATAGCACGGATGCCTCCGTAAGGCCTTTGATGCCAAAGGCACAGAGGCTGGTGCTTTCTGTAAAGTATTTACCGCAGCAACAACCTCCTTTCAGAGGTCGTGCTACGGATTGTCTGAGTATATGACGTGAAAGCTATGGACTTCTTTTAAAAATGTAAACAATGTATGATGTTTAAAAACCGGTTCGCTGCCTATGAGCATCGATGGATGAAGTGGCATGCGTTCTCGGTAGACTAATGGGAAGTGCTTTTTTCTAATGGGATCTAATTCTCTGCATTGGATAAGTATGTGCAGGACATTGAGCGGTTCACCACATTTATCACACAAAGGTGGGTCACCACCAGACAAAAGGTATGAGTGTGTGCTGTGTGTATGTCCTGTTCTTAATCTGGTAAGTGTTACTTCTGTGTGTCGTGACTTCGATACCGGCGGCCAATTCGCAAGCTGTGGCTTGATTAAATGAAGTTTATTGTGTCTTTGCCGATCCCATAACCGCTGCCAATGATCCCCGAGTTTTCGTTTAAGGAATGGTTTGAGGTGAAGTGCAGGGACAGATATGGATGTATTGGCAGTAGCGTTTTCGTGGGCGGAGACAGCTAACTGGTCCGCCAACACGTTTCCTTGGATCTCCCTGTGGCCTGGCACCCAGCAGACTACGACATGCTGTTTGTGTGCGTAGAGCGAGCATAAAAGCGAGTAGAGGGAAACAAGGACAGGATTTTTGTGCTTTTTTAGACTTTTCAAAGCTTTTACCATGCTCAAAGAATCAGTGTAAATTACTGCCTTTTGTAGTTGTAATTGTTTGATGTGTTTAACTGCCGCAAGTATCGCAGAAGCTTCTGCTGTGAAGATGCTCGTATTAGAATTCAGAACACCGGCCTCCGAAAAAGACGGACCGACTGCTGCGTACGACACAGAAGTGTGAGACTTGGAGGCATCGGTGTAGAATTCTGGACAAGTGTATTTGTGCTGCAGTTCACAGAAGTATGAACGTATATGTGCAGTAGGCGCGTGTTTTGTAACGTCTGTGAAAGACACATCGCAATCTATTATCTGCCACTGCCACGGCGGGAGACTTGCAGCGGGAGGTACCAAACGGCGTTCAAAAAGTGGCACACCCGTTTCCTCAGCGAGGCCCCTCACACGAAGTGAATAGGGCTGTCTCAGCGACGGACGGTTGTCAAATAGGGCAGTGCTGGACAGATCATTGATTGTGGAGTGTGTGGGGTGTTCTTTTTCTGCGTTCACTTTTAGATAATATACAAAAGACATGTACGACCTCTGCATGTTTAGCGACCACTTGTTCGATTCGACGTACAGGCTTTCCACGGGGCTGGTGCGAAAAGCACCCGTGGAAAGGCGAATGCCTAGATGGTGGATAGGATCAAGCATCTTTAAGGCTGTTGGTGTCGCGGACTGATATGTTATAGCCCCGTAATCTAGACGTGTGTGTACGAGGCTTCTATAAAGATTGAGAAGGCACTTCTTGCCACTGCCCCACGTAGTTCGTGACAACACTTTCAGAATATTCATGGTTTTTATACACTTGTTCTTGATATACTTGATGTGTGATATAAAGGTTAGTTTTGTGTCTAATAGTAGGCCCAGAAACTTATGCTCAGTCTTTACTGACAGACGTTGACCATGCAGGTTAATATCCGGATCCGGATGAAGGCCCCTCTTCCGAGAGAACAGGGCGCATGTGCTCTTTTGTGCGTTCAACTTAAACCCACTTACTTCTGCCCATTGAGAGACCTTGTTCAATCCTAACTGAACCTGCCGTTCACACATAGAAAGGTTGCAGGATTTAAAACCGACCTGTACATCGTCAACATATGTGCAGTAAAACATACTGCGTGGGATGGACAGGCGCAATGAATTCATTTTGATAATAAAAAGTGTACAACTCAGTACACCACCTTGCGGCACTCCTGTTTCTTGGACAAATGTGCGGGACAAAACAGTGCCTACTCGAACACGGAATGTCCGATTTGACAGGTAGCTTTCGATTATGGTCAACATTCTACCCCGTACCCCTAAGTGTGAAAGGTCTCTTAGTATACCAAAGCGCCATGTAGTGTCATAGGCCTTCTCCATATCGAGAAACAGAGAAAGAAAAAATTGGTTATGGACGAAAGCGTCACGAATTTGTGCCTCGATACGGACACTAGCCTCTCTAAACCCGCACTGGTACGGGTCCAGTAGGTTGTTTGTTTCAAGTAAGTGTATCAGTCGCCTATTTATCATCTTTTAGAAAACCTTGCAAAGACAGCTCGTTAGGGCGATGGGCCTGTAGCTTCAAACTGAGGACGGGTCCTTGCCCTGTTTTATGATCGGAATAACAATGGCTTCTTTCCAGGCTGAGGGGATCTCGCCGGAAAACCATACAGCATTATACAGGGAAAGGAGGGCTTTTTTGGTTTCAGAGGGCAGGTATTTCAACATTTCATATGCCACACTGTCGGATCCTGGGGCGGATTTATTGGAGCTGTTTAGCGAGGCCTCTAGCTCAGCTAAACAGAAAGGTTCATTGAATGTCTCGTGTTTTGTGGATTTTCGCTCTAGTTTCTGTTTTTCTATTCTGCTTTTGTGTCGTTGGAAGGCTTCAGAATAGTGCGTCGAGCTGGACACCTGTTCAAAGTGCGCACCGAGAAAGTTCGCCTGGTCTTCCAAGCTGTCGCCTTGTGTGGTTACTAGAGGAAGTGAATGTGCCTGCCGTCTTGCTACCCCACCAACCATGTTCCAGATTTCGCCCTCCTGTGTGCAAGAAGTGATGCCAGATAAAAACTTGTGCCAACTCTCCCTTCTAGCCTGTCGGCGCGTTCTCCTGCCTTGAGACTTTATGTCTTTAAAATTTGTAAGATTCTCGGCTGTCGGCGAGTCCCGAAGCAACCTCCATGCCTTGTTTTGTTTTTTGCGCGCATTTCGACACTCGTTATTCCACCATGGGACACGTCGTTTCCCAGACAGTCCACTTGTTTGGGGAATACATATGATTGCAGCATCAATCAAGAAAGCTGTAAAATAGTCCACAGCAGCTTCTATGCTTAAGGCACACATGTCATTCCAAGTTAAGACAGCTGAAACTTTTCCCAGTCGGCTTTGTCGGTGTGCCACTTGGAGACCTGTGGAGGACCTTCGTTTGCTATTGGTGTGCTCATCACTATGGGAAAGTGGTCACTTCCGTAAGGATTATCAATGACTTTCCATTTGAGTAAGGGCAGGAGTGACGGAGATGTAATGCTCAGATCTATGGACGAGTAGGTATTGTTGGCAAGGTTGTAATATGTTGGCCTTTTCTGATTCAACAGACATGCGCCAGAAGAGAAAAGGAATTGTTCGATTAGACGACCTCGCGCATCGTAGCGAGTCACCCCATAGACTGCTGTGTGCATTTAAGTCTCCAAGGACAAGATAAGGCTCTGGAAGTTGATCTATTAAAGATTGGAAATCATGTTTTTGGAGCTGGTAGTTCGGAGGTATGTAAAGAGAGGAAATTGTGATCAGTTTGTTAAAGAGAACGGCTCGAACGGCCACTGCCTCAAGGGTCGTCTGAAGTGGTAAATGTGTACAGGCTATTCCCTGGGTAACTATTACGGCTACCACCCGGATGATGCCAGAGCATCATCCCGGTCCTTTCGAAAGATCACATAATGGCGTAGAAAGTTGGTGTTTGGGTTTCAAGTCTGTTTCTTGTACACACAGCACTTTTGGCGAGTGTTCGTGTAGCAACTCCTGGATATCATCGAGGTTTCTGATCAGACCTCTTACGTTCCATTGAATAATTTGTGTGACCATTTTGAGTGTAAATTTGTGCTGTGTGTACTGAAAGAGCTGTTGCCTTAAGTCAGGGAACCCTTGTCGGGCCCTGTGACAGGGGTTTTTGCTTTTTTGGCGCACTCCAAAGAGTGGCGCCTATCCTTCGGCGTCTGGGATGCCGAAGGAATGTTACTTGTGTCCATCACCTCATCTGAGGTGGTGGATAGTGCCCGCTCAGCAGGTACGTTCGTGGCTGTTTTGGGCCTATCTGCGCTTGCAGTGGCCCTGGGTCCAGCTGACTCGGGAGTCTGCTGGCCCTCTTTAGCAGTGGGTGGAGCAGTACAGGCTACTCCAGCCGGGGGCGCTGGTGGCGCGACCGCGGTCACACTCCGTGTGGCTTTCGTGGGCGCAGGAAGACGTGGCGCGGCGCCCCGACGCATCACATCGGCGAAGGAGGGACTGGACTGATGTTGTGAGAATCGTTTACGTGCTTCTTGAAAGGACAGATTGAATTTCACTTTAAGCTCTAGGATTTGTTTTTCATTTTTCCACGATGGGCACGATCGAGAGTACGCGGGATGGTCTCCTTCACAGTTCGCACAGCAGGCTGCTGAAGTGCAAGTTTCTGATGAATGCTCGTTGGAGGCACATTTAGCGCAAGTAGCGCGCCCTCTGCAAGTTTGCGACCCATGTCCAAAGCGCTGACATTTGAAAGATCTACGAGGATTTGGTACATAGGGCCTGACACGGAGCTTACAGTAGCCGGTTTAATGGATTGGGGTAAGTCACTGGTACCGAAGGTGATAATTATGTGTTTAGTTGGTATTTCTTTGTCGTCTCGTCGTATTATTATTCTTTGGACCTTGACTACATTCTGGTCTTGCCAGCCTTCCAGTAATCCACTTTCTGATAGCTCAAGGAGATCATCATCAGAGATGACACCGCGGACTGTGTTCATAGATCTGTGTGGGCCTACTGAGACTGGGACGTCCCCAAATGCTACGAGTTTGGATAGGTTATCATACTGAAGCTTGTCGCGAACTTCCAGAAGGAGGTCGCCGCTTCCCATCTTGGTGACATTATATCCTGGGCCAATTGCTTCCGTGAGAGTTTTCGACACAAGAAAAGGGGAGATTGATCGCACTGTCTTATTTTCTTTTTGCCTATGCACAACATGGTACTTTGCGAAGGACTGAATTGTTTTCGAGAATGTGAACGGTTCTTCGGTGCGCCACCTTTTCGGGCGGCGATCAGGAAGTGCTGGAAAAAAGTTCGCCATACAGAGAATTTGTCGTTCGGCGGCGATGGTGGCCACCCACCACCGAGCCCAACATGGGGACGCTGCAAGGTAGAACACTTGCAGTCGCCAGCCATGCATCGCCGCTATAACCAAATATACCTACACAAGGTTGGGCAACTACACAAGGTTAACCCTCGCCGCCAGTAAAACTAGAAGTAAGTGAAAAGAGTAGAAGACAGGAAAGATTGAAAGTGAGAGGGAAAGACGAAGATGTGAGGGGAGGTAGAGACAGGAAAAGGCGACTGCCGGTTTCCCCTGGGTGGGTCAGCCCAGTGGTGCCGTCTACGTGAAGCCGGGGCCAAAGGGGTGTGTTGCCTCTGCCGGGGGGGCCTTAAAGGTCCAATCACCTGGCATTGGCTCAACCCCCCAGGATCCCCTTTTCCCCGGACACGGCTCAGCCACGCACGGCGAGACGTGGGAGGAGGTCGAAACCCCCCCGTTAGCTCGGGTCCGTGGTGTCGCCACACACCAAACGCCTGATGCAGTGAAGGTTGGCTACACCGATTAAAATCTTTCCGGAGAGTCGACCAGCGTCGACGACACAGTTGTTGCCAACTGGAAAGCCGATGTTCTTCCCGTTCACCTCGAAGGCTATGCACCGCGGGTTGTGTTCAATGCCGATGAGAGCGGTTTTTTAGATGCGAAGCATCTTATGCTCGGGGCTATGTCCGTCCCGCGTCCCCCGTCCCGCGTCCGACCACTTTCATGAAGTAGGGAAGCACCCATTATGCGAACCAGAACACTGTATACTAATATGAAGGCCGTCAACCCTATCACAGTCATCAGAGTCAAGGCCGAGGGCACAGAGAGGCTGCTTAGCAAAAGCTAGGCAGGTGGTGTCTGTCGCCCAGGTTGACCCCATTCCTTGAGTCATGCCCGAGAGCACAGAGAGGCTACTTAGCAATGGCTAGGCAGGTGGTGTCTGTCGCCCAGGTTGACCCCATTCCTTAATATTGCTCGCGTGTGTTTGGAGGGGGGCTTAGTCCGTCTCTCCTTCCCGCGTCCCACACCACCACAGCGCATGCGCGGAGAAAGAAACACAGAAAAATCGGCAGGAAGAAAAATAGAAAGAAAGAAAGCGAGTGAAATTGTCAGAAAGGAAGAAAGAGAGAAATCGATGAGAAGAAAGAAAAATCGACGGGAAGAAAGGGAATAAAAACAGAAAGAAAGAAAGCGAGTGAAATTGTAGGAAAGGAAGATACAAAGGAAGAAAGAGATAAAAAGAAAGAAATCAATGAAAAGAAAGAGAAGAAAAACAGAGAAACAAAGAATGAAAAATCGATGGGAAGAAACGGAAAAAAAACAGAAAGAAAGAAAGCCAGTGAAATTGTCGGGAAGGAAGATACAAAGGAAGAAAGATAAAAAGAGAGAAATCGATGAAAAGAAAGAGAAGGAAAACAGAGAAAGAGAGAAAAATCGACGGGAAGAAAGAAAGAAAGCGAGTGAAATTGTTATCTCTCTCCTGTGCAGCGCCGCGATGAGCGCCCGGACTACTGCCGTGAAATGAGAGCGGCGACGTTCCTCCCGCTCAAGCTAATTATCTCCCCGCTGCTTCGCATCCACACATGGTTCCCTTTAGCGGGAGATGGGGAATTTTTTCAGTTTCCTAACTCCCCGCTTCGCCTACGGGGAGCAGGCGGCCGGCTGCAGTTCCCGCCACTGCGGCGCTGCAGTCCAACTTTGCGCCAGGCAAATGAGAGTCGATATTGCTTTTTTTATAAGTTAAAGCCAGGAAAGATTTTTTGTTTTGCCGAAGACGCGTGCCATGGCGGCAAGAAGTCCAAGGAGCGCGTTCGCGTTCTCTTTTGTTGCAATATGGACCGGAGCGAAAAAACCAAACTCTTGGTTATAGGCATAGATAGATCGGCAAACTCGCTCATCAGTCGACTCACTCAGACTCAGATCGAGCCGTGAGTCTGAGTGAGTCCGGGTGAGTAATATTTTGGTGAGTTTGAGTCCGAGTGAGTCCGATTGAGAAAAAAATTTAGTGAGTCTGAGTCCGAGCGAGTCCGGTTGAGGAAAATTTTGGTGAGTCTGAGTGAGCCCTAAGCTCAAACTGGATTGCTTGAGCGAGCCTGAGTGAGCTCTACACTTTTTTGCCGATCTACGGTTCTACTTACGCAACTTATCTGTACTATCATTCTTACGTAGGTTCATGTTTATACTCACGCCGACTCACGCATACTTCAAAGTACCAGCGTTCATACATGCCAGCTCAATATTTATTGATCAGGGGCGTGAGTTTTGGAGGAGGAGAAGGGGGGGGGGGGGGCTCCGTGACTTTCCCGCCGCCCCCCAAAACTGTTTCCCGGAAATTTTTTATAAAAATATTTCATGTGAGTTATCTCTTTCAAAAAAAAAAAAGTTCTTACTGGATTGCCACTGATAAGGTATGAGATGAAAAGGCCCCAAGTAAAGCCCCGGTTGCGCGAGATATTGGTGTTAAAGAGCATTTACACCAAGTTCGAAGAAGCCAATTGTACGCTAATGGACTCACTCAGACTCAGATGGAGCCGTGAGTCTGAGCCTGAGTGAATCCGGCTGGGAAAAATTTTCGTGAGTCTGAGTCCGAGTGAGTCCGGCTGGGAAAAATTTTAGTGAATCTGAGTCCGAGTGAGTCCGGTTGAGGAAACGTTTGGTGAATCTGAGTCCCAGTGAGTCCCAAAGGCAAAACATGTTTCATGAGTGAGTCTGAGTGAGCTCCACATGTTTTGCCGACCTATGGTTATAGGCAAGTCGAAAAGACCGCAGTGGATGCGCAATATGCACGTTCCCGTGGACTGCGATTCGAACAGAAGCGCCTGGATGACCAAGGATATTTTTAACCGATGGTTGCTCGACTTTGACAGCAAGATGCACCAACAAAACAGGAATGTCTTACTTTTCCTCGACAATTGCTCGAGCCACATGCACCTTCCCCAGCTTCATGCTACAAAGGTCGCATACTTTCCACCTAACACAACGTCAAAAGTGCAGCCTATTGATCAAGGCAATGTGCACTCAGTGAAGTCAAGGTACCGCTCACGCCTCGCTGAGCGTTTGCTTTTTGACATGCAGCAAAAGCGAGACTCGGTCATAGACCTCAGATTTGCTGTGCAGGTACTTTCAACTGTGTGGGCGCAGATTCAGCCAGCAATAATAAAAAATTGCTTTAGAAAAGCTGGTTTTTTTCGTTGGTGACAGTGACTGCACAGACTCCTTGCCACTGGAAGGCCAACCAGATCCCAGTGTCTGGTCAGCTGTCAAGGAAGCCTTTGGGAGCCAGCAGTTTTCCGATTACGTAACTGTGGATGATGACCTTGTCAGCTCAGAGCAGCTGACAGATGAAGAGATTGTCGCCCAAATTCGCAGAGTGCCAAATGCAGAGCAGCAGGATGAAGACGAAAATGAAGAAGGCACCTCAGAGACTGTAACCGAGAAAGTGACAACTTCTCAGGCCCTGGACTACATTCAAGGGCTGAAAAACTATTTCGAACAGGCCACAGGTGCAGATGATGTGAACACACTTGCGACGATGGAGACACGTATAGTGTCTAAAGTTGTCTGCCACACAGTGCAGGCAAAGCTGACAAGCTTTTTTCAAAAGATCTAAGAGTAAATACGTTAGTCAACCGTGTTGTGTTTGTGACTTGCAATTCTCTCTGGTTATAACAGACTTTTTACGCATTTACATCAAAGTCTGTTGTAACAGTACATGGATTTAACATACTCCCTTTACAACATGATGATGATGATGATATATGGGTTTTATTGGCGCAAGGGCCATGCTTGGCCAAAGAGCGCCATGAAAATGATGTAACACTGACAATGACCGGTGCTTAACGATGATATGTAAAAGGATGTGGACTATGATAATGTTACGTGGCTGTAAAGTGGCCTAAAATTCCGCGCTCAAAGGCGGGTAAAACAGATAGGTATTAAAATCATGAGGGTGATGTGATATGTACGCAAGCGAAATGAATGGCAATGCTAGGGTTGATAAAACAGTGGTGGCGATATGGCTAGGCACGATTTCCTCGTCGACGCCCTTGAGACTAAGGGCCGCGAGGCAGGTGCTTTCTCTAACGTAGCCACCGTAGCTGCGACCTCTGTTCAGAGGTCGTGCTACGGATCACCTCGAAAGATGGGGTGAAAACTATGAACTTCTGTTAAAAACGCGAACAGTGCTTCATGATTAAAAAGTGGATCCTTGCCGATGAACATGACAGGATGAAGTGGAAACTGTTGTCGGTACAGCAATAAAAAGTGTTTTTTTCCGGATGGCGTCTAATTCAGGGCACTGGACGAGGATGTGGAGAACCGTAAGTGGTTCTCCACATAAGTCACACATGGGTGGATCACCACCGGACAGAAGGTGTGCATGTGTGCTGTGAGTGTGTCCTATCTGTAGTCTGGTGAGTGTTACCTGTGTGTGGCGTGACCTGGATACTGGTGGCCAGTTTCCAAGGTTCGGCTTGATAGCATGTAGTTTATTTTGTGTTTCTCTGTCCCATGAGCGCTGCCAATAGTCCCTAAGGTTTCGTTTCACAAAGGGTTTTAGGTCTAGTGAAGGGAGCGCTATGGATGCATGCACGGCAGCGTTATCATGGGCGGATACAGCCAGTTGGTCCGCCAAAAGGTTTCCACTAATCTCGCGATGCCCTGGCACCCACCATATTACAACATGTTGTTTAAGTGTGTAGATACTGCATAAGAGCGAGTAAAGGGACACAAGGACTGGATTTTTATGTTTTTTCATAGTTTTCAAAGCTTTCACGACGCTGAGAGAATCGGTGTATATAACCGCGCGTTGTAGTTTTAATTCCTTAATATGTGTGACGGCCACAAATATCGCGTGAGCTTCTGCGGTGAAGATGCTTGTTTGGGGATTCAGAATACCGGAATCCGAAAATGATGGGCCAACAGCTGCATAGGACACACTCGTGTGAGACTTTGAAGCATCTGTATAGAATTCTCGGCAAGTGTATTTGTTCTGGAGTTCCAGGAAATGCGTGCGGATATGTGCAGCAGGTGCGTGCCTAGTAACTTGTATGAAAGACACATCACAATGTATAATCTGCCACTGTGACGGCGGGAGTCCTGCAGCGGGAGCTGCCAAACGGTGTTCAAAAAGTGGCAATCCCGTTTCCTCAGCGAGGCCCCTTACACGAAGTGAGTAGGGCTGTCTCAGCGAAGGACGACTGTCAAATAGGGCAGAACTGGACAGATCATTGATTGTGGAGTGTGAGGGGTGTTCTGTGTTTGCATTTACCTTGAGAAAATATGTGAAGGACATGTACGATCTCTGGAGGTGCAGCGACCACTCGTTGGATTCCACGTAAAGGCTTTTCACGGGGCTCGTTCGAAAAGCACCCGTGGAAAGGCGAATCCCTAGATGGTGGACAGGGTCCAGCATCTTCAAGGCGCTTGCTGTCGCAGATTGATACACAACGGCCCCGTAATCTAGGCGCGTGCGAATGAGGCTTTTATAAAGTTTCATCAGGCAGTTCCTGTCACTGCCCCATGTTGTGCGTGACAGCACTTTTAGGATGTTCATTGTTTTTATGCTTTTGTTTTTTATAGACTTGATGTGTGTTATGAATGTGAGCTTTGAGTCAGGAATCAGTCCTAGAAATTTATGCTCGGCCTCTACAGGTATCCGCTGGCTATGGAGCTCAATTTCAGGATTTCGGTGGAGGCCTCTATTTCTAGAAAAAAGAACACAGGTGCTCTTATCTGGGTTTATCCTGAACCCGTTGATATCTGCCCATTCGCACACCTTGTTCAGTCCAAGCTGGACCTGCCGCTCACAAATTGCTAGATTGCAAGATTTGAACGCAATGTGGATGTCATCCACATACGTGCAGTAGAACATGGTTCGTGGGATGCATAGATGCAAAGAGTTCATTTTTATAATGAAAAGTGTGCAGCTGAGTACACCGCCTTGTGGTACCCCGGTTTCCTGCACGAACGATCGCGACAGGGCATTTCCAACCCGAACGCGGAATGCGCGGTTGGTCAGATAACTTTCGATTATGTTTAGCATCCGACCCCGTATGCCTAAGTGTGACAGGTCTCTCAGTATTCCATGCCGCCACGTGGTGTCATAAGCCTTTTCCATATCTAGGAATACTGAGAGGAAGAATTGTTTGTGGGCAAATGCATCGCGAATTTGTGACTCAATGCGGATTAGGTGGTCGGTTGTGGATCGACCCTCCCGAAATCCGCATTGGTAAGGGTCTAGTGATTTGTTCGTTTCTAGGAAATGTAATAAGCGACAGTTTATCATTTTCTCAAACACTTTGCATAGGCAACTTGTCAGTGCTATAGGCCTGTAACTGGATACGCTAGATGGATCTTTTCCCTGTTTCAAAATGGGGATTACAATGGCCTCTTTCCACGCAGAGGGAATCTCGCCGGAAGTCCATACCGCGTTATACAGGCAGAGCAGGGTTATCTGTGTTTCGCGGGGTAAGTGCTTTAGCATTTGGTACATAACACGGTCAGAGCCTGGTGCAGATTCATTGCAGCAGTTAAGCGCTGCTTGCATCTCAGCTAAGTTGAATGGTTCATTGTATGCCTCGTTTTTCGCACATTTTCTATCTAATTTTTGTCTTTCTATACTTGTTTTGTATCGTTTGAACGTGTCCGAGTAGTGCGTAGAGCTGGACACACGTTCAAAGTGTGCGCCCAGAGAGTTGGCTTGATCTTCCAGGCTGTTGCCGTCTGTATTGACTAAAGGAAGAGAATGAGTTTGTCGGCCTCTTATCCTATTTACCTTGTTCCAGGCCTTAGCCTCGTCTGTGTAGGAATTTATGCCTGATAAAAACTTCTCCCAACTCTCTCTCCTTGCCTGTCGGCGTGTTCGCCGACCTTGGGATTTGATCTGTTTAAAATTAATAAGGTTCTCAGCAGTGGGGGGAGTCGCGGAGTAATGCCCACGCTTTGTTTTGTTTTTTGCGAGCGTTGCGACAATCGTCGTTCCACCACGGGACGCGACGTCTGGAAGCAACAGCACTTGATTGAGGAATACATTGCGAAGCGGCGTCAATAATAAAAGCGGTAAAAACTGAACAGCTGCACCGATTTCCAAGGCCGACATCTCAGCCCAGGAGATACTGGTAAGGGTTTTAAACCTCTCCCAATCCGCTGCGTCAGCCTTCCATTTGGGAGCATGTGGTGAAGATTCGTCTTCTTTTGTTGTGCTTCATAGTATGGGAAAGTGGTCGCTCCCGTAGGGGTTTGTAATAACGTCCCAGTTAAAATCCAGTAAAAGGGTGGGTGAAACAATGCTAAGATCTATAGAAGAATAACTTTTGTTGGCAAGGCTAAAAAATGTTGGCTCCTTCTTATTGAACAGGCACGCACCAGTGGAAAATAGAAATTGCTCAATCAGGCGGCCTCGGGCATCACAGCGAGAGTCTGCCCACAGGTTGCTGTGTGCATTAAAATCACCAAGGATGAGGTATGGTTCAGGCAATTCATCAATGAAGGACTGAAATTCGTGTTTGTGTAATTGGTGGTGAGGAGGTATATAAAGTGAGCAAATGGTTATGAGCTTGTTGAGGAGAACAGCTCGAACAGCCACCGCCTCCAGGGGCGTATGCAGCTGCAAAGCCTGACAAGGTACATTTTTATCTATTATGATAGCAACGCCGCCAGAGGATGCAAGAGCATCTTGACGGTCTTTGCGGAAGATGAGATATCGTCGAAGAAAGTTGGTATGTGTAGGCTTTAAGTGTGTTTCCTGTACACACAGCACTCTGGGTGTGTGTTTGTGAAGAAGCTCCTGGACGTCATCAAGGTTCCTAAGAAGGCCCCTGACGTTCCATTGCATAATTCTCGTACTCATATTGAACGCAAACTAGTGCTGTGTGTACAAAGAGGAACGTATTCGCTTAAGTTACAGAGCCCTTTCCAGGCCCCATAACGCGCAACTTGTCCTTTCTGGAGCGGTCGAGATGATCTCGCCGCTCCTTCGGCGCTTGGTGCGCCGTCAAGACAGGTGAAGTGTCCATTCCCTCTTCTGAGGTACCGGACACGCCTTTTGCGCCCTTCGGACGAGCCTTTTGCGCCCTTCGGCCCGGTGGCCGATGGCGCTTCCTTCGAATCCAGACTCTGCTGGCTGTTGCCAGCGCTAGCAGGGGCTGGAATGGCTGAGGCAGTCTTGACTGCACTCACCGCGGGCACTTTTGACGGTCCTGCGCTTTCGCTGCGCCTAGCGCAGGTTGCCGTCGAGGGTTGATCCTTAGCCGGCAACCCTGGGGTAACCGGGCTTGGCTGATGTTTGGGTGCAGAAGTCTTGACTACTGCCACCCCGGGGGCAGGTGCCACGAGCGACAGCTCGCTGTGAGCCGGCTGTCCAGGTGGCGATAGCTGCTGTGACGCTGCCCCCCCGACGCGCCGCATCAGCATAAGGTGTGTGGTAAAAAGGAGAGCACCTCTTGCGGGCTTCCTTAAATGTAATATTTTCTCTGACTTTTAGACTGATTATATCTTTTTCTTTCTTCCAGTTGGGACACGAACGCGAGTATGCGGCGTGGTCCCCGTCACAGTTCACGCAGTGAGGTGTGGCAACACAGTTGTCGGATGGGTGGCCGTGGCCTCCACATCTCGCACAAGTTTCCTGACCACGGCAGTTCTGCGAACCGTGGCCAAACCGCTGACATTTATAGCATCGCCTTGGATTGGGGATGTAGGGACGGACAAAGAGTTTAAGATAGCCTGTTTCTATTGTTGAAGGCAACGTGCTGGATGCAAAAGTAAGTATTAGATGCTTGGTAGGTGTGTCTTTGTTGTCGCGTCTGATGACGATTCGTTTCACATCCGTGACATTTTGCTCTTTCCATCCTTCGAGTAGTTCTTGTTCGGACAATTCTAGAAGGTCTGTTTCGGAGACGACTCCGCGTGAGGTGTTCATTGATCGATGAGGTGAAATAGATATTGGGATATTGCCAAATGTTACGAGACTGCCAAGTTTTTTGTAGTGGTGTTTTTCGGGTAGCTCAAGCAGAAGATCTCCGCTTGCCATCTTAGTAACCTTGTATCCTGGGCCAATGGCTTCAGTCAGAGATTTTGCAACAATAAATGGAGAAATGAATCTGGCTTGTTTTTCTGGATTTTCACTGTGGACTACATGGAATTTGGGAAAGGCTAGTCTGGGTCGGCTGAAACATGCAAGTTCTTCGGTGCGTACCCTCTTTAGAGGGAGACGATCAAGCAGGCGGGGAAATGCAGGTGTTCCCATAATAGTGTTGTTTATTTCGGCGGCAATGGCGACCACCCACCATGGAGTCCAACAAGGGGACGCTGAAGCACTTAAGAATATAAGGCTGCCGACGCCAGCCGTGCATTGCCACTATAACCAAATATAACTACCCAAGGTTGAGTAACTGCACAAGGTTAACCCTTGCCGCCAGGAAAAATAGGAAGTAAACGGAAGAGAGAAGTAGACAGGAAAGGTATGAAGCGAGAGAGAAAGACGAAGATGAGGGGAGAGAGAGACAGGAAAAGGCGCCTGCCGATTTCCCCTGGGTGGGTCAGCCCAGGGGTGCCGTCTACGTGAAGCTGGGGCCAAAGGGGTGTGTTGCCTCTGCCGGGGGGGCCTTAAAGGTCCAAACACCCGGCGTCGGCTCAACCCCCCAGGATCCCCTTTTCCCCGGACACGGCTACGCCACGCACGGCTAAGCGTGGGAGGAGGTCGGAACCTCCCCGTTAGCTCGGGTCCGTGGTGTCGCCACACACCAAACGCCTGCTTGCGCAGACGCCCCTGCGGGGGCTCCCTTTACAACAGACCAAAATCCTCTTCACTATGAAGGTCTGTTGTAACGAGGTTATACTGTATATCTTTCGTGGGAATTTCTTTGTTGTCTCTCCTTATTGTAATGCGCTGCACCTGGATGATGTTTTCTTCTTTCCAGCCTGTCAAGAGTTCACACACTTCAAAGAGCACCGTACATTAGCATAAACAGTGAATGAAAATTTTAGCTGACACTGCAACGTTTGTTGAGTTGAACAATCAAACACAAGTTTGGGTTTGTGTTATTGTGAGTCACATATCTCCTGCCTAATTATTGCTAATAAGAAGAAACCCTGTTGTAAACAGTAATGCGTAGCAGGGTGCAAAATTTTTATGAGCACCAATCAAACTCAAGGATAGCGTGATTGATACCATTTGTTGTCATGCAAAGTTCACAAATCATGCAGTAACGGGGAAAGTTAACTGTACTGAATGCTTGCTGCTGCTGGTCACTGCACGTTCACCATATGTTGACAAATATTCACATGCCTCACTCTCCTGTATTTCATGTGTGTGTGCTTTTCTCGAATGTTCTGTGAAAACATCCAACACTGCTTATTCCAGTGGGGACAGATGAGGCGCATGTATTGTTTCCATTCATTCATTATTGCCGCTGCGTTGCCGTACTGAAAAAACGTAAAATGCAAAGGAATCGAGCCTTCCTTGAAACATGCATCACTTTTGAACAGTGGTGCAGGCAAACAGAGAAGTAAAAACAGAAGAACAAGTGCTGCGGCTGTTTTCTCTTGTCTAATTTTAGTGCTGCTTACAAATTTTTAATATGTTGTCCCTTAGTCATATGCTGCATTTTTGTGCTGTTATATGCGCTAAGGTTTTCTGTGTGCTTATGGCAGTGTTGCTTATTGTCAAGCATGACAAACCTGGTTGTGCTGCCCCAATGTAGTCGTGGTCAGCGAGATGGGGGGGGGGGGGGGGGGGGGGTCGTCACCTGGACTTCTTTGCGGAGGGGCGCTCTGAGGTGGTGGGGCGCTCTGAGATGGCGGGGTGCTCTGAGGTGGCGGGACGCTCTACAGACGACAGTGCAAATGACAACAAGCTTATGTGTGTGTTGCATACTTGGGTGAAATGTTCATGTAATGCAACTTTTGGCACATCATTAGTGAGCGGCGTGCACAAAGGGCATTGCCGAACTTCTAGCCTGTGCAGTGCTTAAGGAATTAAGGAATGGCACTAGTCTCACATGTCTCGCACGCAAGGCCTGTTCATGTAGTAATCACATTCACGCACAAATGCATAAGCTTGGGCCTGTTCATAATGCATGTGAGCTTTTACATCGCACAAAAGGACAGTTTTGAAAAGACTGACATGGACACAGCGCCGTATCCATGTCACCTCTTTCTGTCCCGGTTGCGTGTGTGGGCTATAAAATTTTACGAGCAACAGCAACGTGTGATATCTCAGAATGTGCTGCGAGCCGATTCATCATCTCCAATGCTTTTCAGAGTGCTTTTCAGAAATCGTGTTTTTTTTCTGTAGCTTTTGAACAACTGCATTACGTTACGGGTCACCCCTGTGATAATAAAAAGTTGTCAAGCTGTTTCATAATTTTCAGTAATGTCTCATCATTGACTGCTTCCAGCAACAACAAAGGATGCCAGCCCGCTTTAAAACACAGTAACCAAGAAAATACATCTCTTTGCATGCCGTTTCATGCATTTCTTATCATCATACTTTAGACAATGTAGAAGTGCCTTCTATCATCACCATCTTCGGGGCTGCATCCTTTCTGGGGATCTAGATTAGCCTTGACCATATGCTTAATATTTCATTGATCAGGCACTACGTGACGTCCTAAAACGTAACTCTTATTGTATGTTCTTCTTCGTATTTACATGAAGCATAACTTTCATACTTCTTCATTTGTGACAGTAGCACGTATGCATCCACAGCAAAACATATAGCACCGACTTAATGTCGCGGCACTTCAATAACACGTTTTCCAGCATTAGAGGCATCGTGAATAGCAGAACTCATTGTTGGGCTACTTGGCGCATTAATTAAGATTACCTCTCCATTATGGCCAGCAGCGGCGATGTGCTGGGACGCCGGGGGGCCTAGGGAAAGAAGGGCCGCTGCAGCCCACCACTGAGTCGACGCCCACAATGGATATTATGCGGGCATCGTCCTTTGAAAGCTCTCCCCTCCAGTTGAATGGCCCCCTGCCTGTTCCCCTGCAATAAGCATGAGAATAGCTAAAGCGTCAAGACCAATCGTGTTAAGCGGGTGCTTACCTGTACTGCGCTGCCACCTCCACGCCTCGGGCTCGCGCTGCCGCCACTTTGCCTTGCCACAGGCGCCGCCAATCCTGCGGAGGCCTGCTGCTGGGGCCCATGCGGTTCAAATCCTCCGACAGCGCCTGCCACACCTCGCACCGAACCTCGGGCCGCATGTCTGAGGCTGCTCGTCCCATCTGGGGGTGCTCGGCAACAAAAGTCTAACATTGCCGCGACTGTTCGGCGCTCTGCCGCGCGGCATAGCGCTGTCGGTGCTGGCTCACCGCTTCGTCGTGCATGTTGAAAATGATGCTCGTTGCAGACGACATCGTCTGCTTCATGACTTGAGAAACTACACGTCGTTCCATATCCATTTTATTTTTTTTTATTCTTTCATTTATATTTACAGAAACAAATCGTTACTTTAACAAAACTTGGAACTCGGCGAGATGGTGCATAATTTGACGGGAAAATTTGAGCGCACAGAAAACAATCACAAGAGCGAGACAGCTGGCCCGGTTGTGCTGGCCCGGTTGTGCGCGCGTGTTTCTCGTGGTGGAGAGAAAAGAGGTTGCCAGAAAAAACATGGTAGACAGTTTGTTAACTGTTGTACCGGGGTTGTCTATGAGATCCCATTGACATGCGGTAAGGCATACATAGGCCAGACGGGTCGTTGTATTAATGACCGGGCGGCGGAACATTCTCGAGCTGTGAAGAGTGGGGGTACAAATTTGGCAGAGCATTGCGCAAGTTGCGGGGCATGTGAGCCGAAACTGAGTGAGATAAAGATACTGGGTAGGGGTAGGGATCAGATGGCAAGGGAGTTGCTTGAAGCGTACCATATCAGGAGGCGAGGAAGTATGTGCGTCAGTGACACAACGGTGAAGCTTTTCAAGGCAGAGACTAAGTATCTTGATAATTTTTTGTGAAGTGAGAGCGTGTGTTGACAATGCATTTGACTGTGTGCGCATGTGTGTTTTTCTGGATATATTTGCGGGCGAAGCCTCAAATAAAGTTAGATGAAAGTAGCGCTTGTCCTGTTGTCTCGCTCTTGTGATTGTTTTCTGTGCGCTCAAATTTTCCCGTCAAATCGTTACTTTATTGCACGTTTCTCAATTGCACAAATACTGGCTAGAACAACTACTATGGCTTCGTCGCTCATCTTCAAGAAATGGCGCTGAATTGCAGACAATACCTGCGACTTTGAAACTAAACGCTTTCCTTTTGCTTCATTTTTTTATTGTTTCATATACAATTAAAAAAACAAAATGTTACCTAATTGCACGTTTCTTTGCATTTCATGTCCCCTTCACGTCACGGTTCGCAAGCAGTTCATGCATTTGCATCACCATTGTGTACACGTCACGCCTACGTCAAATTCGACAGAAAATGGAGAAAGTCCAGAATAGCACCCCTGGTAAATGTTACAACTGTGTGGCGTGATTTTGATACTGCTGGCCAATTCGCTAGATGTGGCTTGACGAGATGAAGTTTATTTTGTGTTTGCTTATCCCATAACCACTGCCAATAATCTCTGAGCTTCCGTTTAAGGAAGGGTTTTAGGTCTAGTGCAGGGACAGCTATGGATGTATTCGAGGTAGCGATTTCATTGGTATTCGAGGTAGCGAGCTGGTCCGCCAACACGTTTTCTTGTATTTTGCGGTGGCCTGGCACTCAGCAAACTACTACATGATGTTAGTGCGCGTACACCGTGCATAAAAGTGAGTACACCGAGACAAGGACAGGGTTCTTGTGTTTTTTAAGAGTTTTTGGAGCTTTTACTACGCTTAGGGAATCGGTGTATATCACTGCACTCTGTAGTTTTAGTTCTTTGATATGTTTGATGGCCGCAAATATCGCGTATGCCTCTGCAATGAAAATGCTTGTATTGGGGTGGTAGCCACATTCATCGCTGACTTGCGAGATCTTGTGTGTTACAACTGCCAAAAGAAGGGGCACCTTGCAAGTATCAATAAAGCAGCCTTCTGGTGATAACAAGCAGGCAATCCCCAAAGCACCAATAGCCTTTTTTGGCCGTGTCGATGACACCCTGTATGGATCGAAGTTCAGATGTGAAGTCGTTACCGCTGAAGTCAAAGGAGTGGGAGCTCGGAGAGATCAGTGCTTTTCCTGGCAGCGGCTCCAACGCCACCATTCTTGCAGCAAGCGAAGCATTAAACCTTAAAATCGAACCGTGGACTAAGCTACCTTTGCTCGTCATCGGAGGGAGCTCCGTCATGCTTAAAGGATCCGTCTTTTTGACAATCACCATCAGACCTCTATCTGAGGTTGTCGAAGCAGCCATCCTAGAACGCAACATTCTTTCCCTCATTCTGCGAGAAGATTGACTTTATGCAGCTCAAGCTGAACTCCCCTTCAAACCTCCGAAGCTACCTGTGATCTGCCAGCCATCTAGTGCAGTGCGAAGAGCAACTATTGCCAAGGATGTCAAATGCAGTAATTTTCACAAAAGCTGCATTGTTGCGTTTTGACCCCTCGCGGTCAACGGCAGAGCCTCTTCATGTCGAGTATGAGCCTGACGAGAACGAACCCTTGTGGAGCCAGCTCAATAAGGCGGCCCTAGTTCGTTGCAAACAACATGCCCCACATGCCCACTCCAGACAAGCTCCTCCAGCTCATTGCCTTCAGACCCACTTGCTCACGTCCTTGATGATACCTTGCCTGACATCTGCCTCGGAGCTCAGCTCAATGCCGAAGAACAAGCAGCCGTGAAGCACATTATACGTCATGTTGGTCTTTTCAGTACCAGCCCCGAGGACATCGGTATTTACAAAGACGTCGAGCAAGAGATCAAGCTGGTGCCCGACGCCAAGCCCTACGGTCGACAACCGACCGCTACACAGCCAGTCACAGACAATTTCTCGAGCGTCAAACAGCAACTGTGCTCGAGAATGACATCATCCGACCATACTACGGCCCGTGGGGCTTCCCAGCAGTGGTCGTGACGCAAGAGGGCAAAAAGAGACTGTGTGCGAATTATATACTACCTCTGAACCAGATGATAGTGAATGACCTACAGCCACATCCCCGGGCTGACGACATTTTTGATCACCATGCTGGCAGCTCCCTGTTTGCGGTCTTAGCTTTATGCTGTGCATACTGGCAAATCAGAGTAAAACAGGAAGACTAGGGTACCTTCAATGGATGCGAATGTCTTTCGGGTTGAAGAAAGCACCTGTCAACACAAGATTAGTTTTTTTTTTTTTTTTTTTTTTTTTTTTTTTTTTTTTTTTTTTTTTTTACAGCGAAAGCTGGTATGAGATCACAAGGACCGTTTTTGCGCCGTAGTTGTCCGCCGCCTTAGGACAGGTAGTAACCGCGGAGCCGAACCATGAGAGTGAAATAACTAGAAGAATAAGGATGGGATGGGGCTCATTCGGCAAGCATTATCAAATCATGAATGGTAGTCTACCACTATCCTTCAAGAGGAAGGTATATAACAGCTGCATCTTACCGGTACTTACCTACGGAGCAGAAACCTGGAGACTTACAAAGAGGGTTCAACTTAAACTGAGGACGACGCAGCGAGCGATGGAAAGGAAAATGATAGGTGTAACCTTAAGAGACAGGAAGAGAGCAGAGTGGGTCAGGGAACAAACGGGGGTTAAGGATATCATAGTTGAAATCAAGAAGAAGAAATGGATATGGGCCGGGCACGTAGCACGTCGGCAGGATAACCGCTGGTCATTAAGGGTAACTGACTGTATTCCAAGAGATGGCAAACGCGTGAGGGGGAGACAGAAAATTAGGTGGCTAGATGAGATTAAGAAGTTTGCAGGTATAACGTGGCAGCAGAAAGCACAGGACCGGGTTGATTGGCGAAACATGGGAGAGGCCTTTGCCCTGCAGTGGGCGTAGACAGGCTGATGATGTCCGCCGCCGCTGCCGGTGTCCGTAACCACTATCGCGCGAAATAAGAAAAAAAC
Organism: Rhipicephalus appendiculatus; assembly: GCA_030522465.1. Taxonomy (NCBI): domain Eukaryota; kingdom Metazoa; phylum Arthropoda; class Arachnida; order Ixodida; family Ixodidae; genus Rhipicephalus; species Rhipicephalus appendiculatus. Next base: position 46,583 of record JALIZH010030099.1, read on the forward strand.
TAAATTAAAAAAAATACATTTGACAGAATGGGAATCGAACCCGCACCTTCTGCGACGCAGCCCAGCACTCTACCATTGAGCTGCACCGGTGCTTGAAACTGCCTTGCAAACTGAGCCTATGCCGGCTTCATGTCGGGTAAGGAATCGCGTTAACATGTGTAATAAAGCGTTTTAGAACTGTAAAGTAACAACCAGGCTTTCGTTCAGGTCGAGAAGGTCATCATCAGAAAACACCGCACACTGTGTTCACAGACCTGTGTGGGCCCACTGAAACAGGAATGTCCCCAAATGCTACAAGTGTGGATAGCCTGTCGTATTGAGCTTAGTCACAAACTTCCAGAAGGAAGTTTGTGACACAAACTTGCCATCTTTGTCACTTTATAACATGGACCAATTGCTTCTGTGAGAGTTTTCGAAACGAGGAAGGGTGAAATTGCTCGGACTGTTTTGCTGTCGTTTCTGGCTGTGGATAACGTGGTACTTGGGAAAGGTCTGCTTTGTAATAGTTGCGTGAATGCGTCATCGGTGTGCCACCCCTTCAGGGAGCGATCAGGAAGCGGGGGGAAAGAGTTTGCCATACGGAGCATATAAAGCTCGGCGGCGGTGGTCGCCACCCACCACCGAGCCCAACAAGGGGACGCTACAAAGTTGAATAACGAACACTTGGAGACGCCAGCCATGCATCGCCACTATAACCTAATATAACTAACCAAGGTTGGATAACTACACAAGGTTAACCCTCGCCGCCAGGAAAAACTAGGAAGTAAACGGAAGAGAAAAGATGACGGGAAAGATAAAAAGTGAGAGAGAAAGACGACCACGAGGGGAGAAAGAGACAGGAAAAGGCGACTGCCGATTTCCTCTGGGTGGGTCAGCCCAAGGGTGCCGTCTAGGTGCAGCTGGGGCCAAAGGGGTGTGTTGCCTCAACCGGGGGGGGGGGTCCTTGGTCCAAGCACCCAGAATCGCCTCAACCCCCAGGATCCCCCCTTTCCCCGGACACGGCTAAGCCACGCACGGCTAGGCTTGGGAGAGAGTTGAACCCCCCCCGTTAGCTCGGGCCCGTGGTGTCGCTACGCAACAACGCCTGTTTGCGCAGACGCCCCTGCGGGGATGCATGATTGTGCAGGCCACTTAGGCACAGACCGCACGCTGCACAACCTGGCAGACCGATACTGGTGGCCAGGAGTCGCGGCTGAGGTGAAGGAGTATGTTTCATCTTGCCAAACCTGTCAAAGGTATAATCGCCCTACATCAAAGAACGCGGTGATGTAGTCGGGGGTCTGCCCATAGGACCGGAACCAGCCAAGTCGCAGGGAGAAGTCGAGCAGAGTAGCCGGTGCTGATAACAGGAACGTTTATTTACAATATTTACATGGTAGCGTGTTTTTACATGATGCAGGAAGATCTCTGGAGCGCCTCGGCGCTCGCATTTTAAAGGGGCCCTGCAACACTTTTTGAGCATGGTCAGAAAATGCTGGCGATCGGTAGTCGAGGCTCCCGAGAACACGCAAGCCAAATATTATAGGGCAGCACGCGGCCTGGAATTCACAATAAATTCTCAAAGTCAGCTAAAAATTGCTTTCTCTTCTCTTGACAAATTGCTTTCTCTTCTCTGCAAGCTCAAAAATCACTCGTCACTGCCATTGTATCAGCCCTTGGCTGATTTGAGCATGACGCGCTCGGTAGTTACTCGGGCTGCCGCGAGAGGTCGCGACTTGTTCACGCGTGCGCGCGCGCTATCATCCTGAGAAGCCGCGTATTCGATGAAAAAGAAAGAGAAAAAGTGCTCAAGGTCACGAGGCATGCGTGACGTATTTTCTTCCCCCGTGCCATCCCTCCCTGCTTAGCTTCCAGCGCTTTCGTCAGGACGAGAGAAGAGAGAATGCAATTGCAGCGTGCGACAAATCTTTGTAACTCCACTCGTACAGGACGGATTCTAAAAATTTTTGCGGCGGTGAATTCGTGAGGCAATAAGCTCCTTTAGTAAATCTATTCCATGGTTACTTGAAAAAGTGTTGCAGGGCCCCTTTAAGGCCTTGGTCTTCCCAAGATTCCCTGCAAGGGAAAACAATTAAGTACAGGATAGTCCAATCGAGATGATGTCTTCATCTCCGCCCCAAAATGGGAAGGTCAAACACCGCCTCCTTCCCAACCCTGGAAAGAGGGAAGAGGCACGCCCAGTTCACCCGTCGGCGAGGGAGATGAGTACACAGGACACATTACGGCCCCGCACTGCATAGCACAACGACCTGGCCGAGGTGTCGCACATTCCTGGAAACCAGCCGTGTAGTCAGGTGCAGCGATGACCCCTCGACAGCGGCTGCGATGCAGGTGCCTCCCAGGCGGGCCACGAAGGCACTTCGGTGTGTGGGAAACGTGTCTGAAGATGGACACCAAGTTCTCGGCTGATTGTTCGGTGCGTCTCGTAGCACGATGAACAAAGCAAGCAGCCTCGACTGCAAACAACCCCTCCCAGGCTATAGAATCGTCAACGTCGGTCGGGAGTGTCCAAAGGGGTTTGACGAGGTGCGCTGAAGGGTTCAGGGCATGAATGCCGCGTTGTCGCCGCTACAGGTGCACATCGGGGAACGCTGAACCGGGAATAAAGCTGGGCAGACTGGCGAAATAATTCCAATCATCCAAGTGGCGCCAAGCCATAAAATCCGATCATAACAGCGGGACTTATGGGACTAATGCCTACGTGTGACGCACCCTTCTCGATTATTGCGATTGACCACATCATGATTCCTGCCAGAGACGGCACACTACATTCTGAATGTCATAGACTTTACTACAAGCTATATTGTGCCTGCTGCCATCCGCTCCACTAGTGCAAAACAAGTCATTGAATACCTGCACTGAGTCTTTTATCTCTTTGGCTCCCCCCGAACACTGCCTCTCAGAGCGCGGGGCCGCCTTTGAATCTGCTCAGTTTACCTGCTTCATGCACCTCCATGGGGTCGAGTTGCACTACTCTACAGCATACAGGGCTGAATGTAATGGACTGGTTGAGCACAGCAATGGCTCGTTGTTATCAGTCCTCCGAAACGCATCCCCCAGAAAACCAGCCACCATGGGTGACTTAGAGGAAGCAGCATTTGCTGTTAACACTACGTTCAATACGAGCACGGGTTTCAGTCCATTCGAGCTGCTATTCGGGTATATCCCAAGGCTCCCAGCAGAACGACACCTTCCAGTAAGTAACTCCTCTCTCACAGATCGCCTCCTGGATGCCCAAGAACATCGCACTGAAGCTATGGCTAACTATGAAGATGCACAGTATCGCAGCAAGTGCATCTACGACAGAACGCATCGTCCCCGTACATTCAGGGTTTGTGATTTTGTGTGGATCCGTCGCCAACAGCCAGTTCTTCAGGGCCTTGGGAAACTGTCACCTCGCTTCAAGGGCATCTACCAGCTTGTACAGCGCCTTACACCTAACACATTCAAGCCCATTCCTGCTTCGAGCGCGAGCACCAGACAGCCCGCGCAGCCAAGAACAGTGCATGTATCCCAGCTGAAACATCATGTGCCGCCATCACCTGCGAAGGGTCTCGGTGATGTCACGACAATGTCCTCCCTGACCAGCGACGACTCGCTTTCTTGCTCCCAGCCATATGAACCAGCCAGCCTTCCACAACCAGCCAGTGGTTCATGCCTTGAGTCACGGTGTGCCGATCCTCTGCCACTAAATGACCGGCGTCCAGTCCAACAGCGCAGACTGCCTGCCCATCTACAAGATTACGAAGTGGAACTGCGATAGTGCTGTGCTTGTGCCATTTCTAATTTGTACTTTTCCATGTGCGCTTGACTTTGTTCTGAGAACTTTTCTCCAGTTAACTTGCCGGTCTCTTGCTTTTATGTTGGTGCTTTTCTCTGTTCATACGCTGTGTTTTATGCCGTGTATATTGCCACTGCTTGGTCAACACTGTACATTCTTGGTCTGATATTCTACAATCAAAGAGGACTTTAATTTTAAAAGTGGGGCCAGATGTCAGCGGATGGCCTCGCCAAGGCCGCCCGTTTCACTTTGCCAGGCGCCCGATAGATGGCAGCACCTAACCAGCAATTCCCCCCCTTCGGTGGCTCTGTTGAGAGCCAGAGCCGACCGCGAGCCTGCGACGCACGTGTCGTGTGTGTTGCCTGTGTAACACTCTCACACACCAGTTTAATGTGCCTTAGTGACTATTAAAGACTTCTTGTTTATCAACCATGCCCCTGCCTTCTACCTCGCCCCAGCCCAGCCCTCACAACACAGCACTTTTGGACTAAGTTCGTGGAGGAGTTCTTGTAAGTCATCGACGTTTTGAAGAAGACCTCGGATGTTCCACTGTAATATTTGTGCCTGCATATTAAGCATAAATAGCTGCTGTGTGTACAATGAGAGAGTGTGGTGTGTTCAAGTGAAATACTTTGTTTCAGGAAGCAGGACGGTCATCAGGCCCCGTTATTGGCTTTATTGTTTTCTTGGCGCGGTCCAGAGAACTGCGCCGGTGTTTCGGCACCAGAGGTACTGATGTTGTCTCCATTGTCTCCTCGCAGGCACTGGATGCCCGCATGTGCGGGCTAGTGTTACGAGTTTCGGGCCTCGCCTGGTGAGACGAGGCCTGGAGACCCTACGACCCTGGAGTCGCCAGTCTCTGTTCGCGAAATGGCGGAGTAGACGTAACTACCGCCGCCGTGGGGGCAGGCGCCACAGCCGACGGCTCGCTCTGTGTAGGCAGGAGGAGGGGCGGGGGGCCGATTTAACGTTGCCCCCCGGCGCACCGCATCATAAGGTGTGGTGTGGAATGGTGACCACCTTTTACGAGCTTCAAGGAAAGAAATGTTCTTGTACTTGAATGTGATTATCTCCTTTTCTTTTCGCCAGTTTGGACATGAACGTGAGTATGCAGGATGATTGCCGTTACAAATGGCACAGTGTAGTGTGCTAGCAGAGTTGTCGGGTGGGTGGCCTTGTACACTGCATTTAGCACTAGTTTGATGTCCACGGCAGCTCAGTGATCCGTGGCCAAATTTTTGGCATGAGAGACAGCGTCTGGGATTTGGAATGTATGGCCTGACAGTTAATTCAACGTAAGCTATTTCAATTGTTTGGAAAAGAACACTGGATACCAATATGAGAACGAGATGTTTCGTTGCAATTTCCTTTCCTTCTCTTCTAATAATGATTCGCTTTACGTCAGTTACATTTTTGTTTTTCCATCCCTCTAGCAGTTCAGCTTCAAGGAGGTCAATCAGGTTTGCTTCCAAAACAACTCCGCGTCAGCTTTTCATAGACCTATGGGGTGCTACTGAGATTAGTACGCTTCCAAGTGATACTAGACTGTCGAGCTTCTGATACTGTTGTTTCGATGGGAGTTCAAGGAGAAGGTCACCGCTCGCCATTTTGGTCACTTTGTAGCCCGGCCCAAAGGATTCGGTCAAGGACTTTACAACAATATAAGGGGAAATGGTTCTTGCTAGTTTTCCAGCGTTCTCGCTGTGGACAACATGAAATTTGGGGTAATTTTCCATTGGCCAGGTCAGAGATTGGAGGATTTCATCGGTTCATACCCCCTTCTGAGGGTAACGATCAAGGAGGCAGGGGAATGAAGCTGTCTCCATTATACTTATGTGTATTTCGGCAGCAATGGCTGCCACCCACCATGGAGTTCAACTGGGGGACGCTGCAGCACTTAACCTGTAAGGGTGCAGACGCCAGCCGTACAATGCCGCTATGACCTAATATATCATGTCCAAGAGAGGACACATATACATGGTTAACACGAGCCACCTACACAAATGGAGAAGTAACAGAAGAGATTAGAAGGGGACAGATAGGAAAGCAAAAAGGAAAGAAAAAGATCAGAGGGGGGAATAGGAAAAGGCGACCGCCGATTTCCCCTGCGTGGGTCAGTCCAGGGGTGCCGTCCACATGAAGCAGGGGCCAAAGTGATGCGTTGCCTCTGTCGAGGGGGCCTTAAAGGTCCAATCACCCAGCATGGGGGGATCCTGGGGCTCAACCCCCAGGATCCCCTTTTCCCCGGGCACGGCGAAGCCACGAACGGCGATGCGTGGGAGGGGGGTTGAAACACCCCCCGTTGGCTCAGGTCCGTGGTGACCCCACTCACCAAACGCCTGCTTCGCAGACGCCCCTGCGGGGAAAAGGTCAGAGTAGTGTATGTATGTGTGTAAATGAGAGCGCACATGTAATGGAGCGTTCTTTTCCCTTTACTCCAGATCTCCCTTTACTCCGCAGCTGAGTTGCCTGATTGCTTATACATGTTATCAGTATGAAATCATGGCGCGGCCCAGTGAGACAAACAAGAAATGCTTTATCATGTTTGGTTTTCCGCTGTAACATATCTTCAAATTATGGAGCTTTTGAGGCTTCAGCCAGCCATTGCATGCTCATTTACGCGTTTTCCTGTAATCTTGCACTGTTTTTGCAATGTGGACTACTGAAGTGTCCTTGGAGAAAGTTGCTACATTGATATGTTAATTTAACAGATCCAAATGTATGATGAAGAGCTAGACGACTATGTCGATCTTGAGGAAATAAATGACATTCCAAACAAGGCTAAAATAAAACTGGCGCGGAAACAAGACCTTCAGATTGATGTGAGTACTGTTGCGAGTTGACAATATCTTTTTATTTGTTTTCTGCAATTCTAAGCAGGTTTTATCAGGGGGTAATTTACAATGTGGAATGTTCCGAAGAATTCACATAAGCAAAATAAAATTTAGGAACTGAAAATGCCAAATGCCATTAAATTTACGGAAAACCAGACACCAACACAGTGGCTTTTGGCATTCGGTAGGATTCCAGCTTCATGTGCATACATGGACTCAAAATCTTAAAGGAACCAACAGCTCCTCAGCTGCAGTAGGCATTCATATCTTAACTATCTTTTTGTCTTCCCAAATGTTTCATTAACCCACGTCACCTTACCTCATGTTTGCTTTTTGAGGAGTTACAACATTTCCCTTTTGCAGGGTGCCAGCCCTGCGTTGACTTTTGTGCAAAGTGTAGGAGGAGCTGTGGAAATGGTAGAGCAGAGGTATTGTTAGTAGCGAAAGTAAAAAAAAAAGACAAGACATTTGAAGAATCAGTTTCTGTTTTTTTTTTTGTTTTTTTTTTTCATAACTGCGAGTTATAAAACACTATATTATTCTGCAGTTCCGTGACAGAAAACGCACAAAGCATGCAGTCCATCCAGTCGGCCGCAGTGGAAGAGGACAGAGATTTTTTTATATTTTGTGCTCCCTTCTTTTGGGCACTATGACGAGGTGCTGAAGAGAAAAATACCAATAAATGGCGCTGCACGCCGTGGCATAGTCGACAAGCTTCTTGGCGCATGCATCAAGATCGCATGGTAAGCACTTCATGTATGCTTCTCTTATTTAGCTTATACTTTGGTAGTATAACTATTCAGGGCCTCAGCTGCTCATCATTAATGAGCTCTAGGGAACTGTCTGGCATATCAGCTTCAGTTGGCGTCATTAGCTGTGCAGTTTCTTGGAAACGGAGGAAATATTTTGGGAACGTTTTTTAAAAAACCTTTGTTATCTTTTTTTGCCAGCTACTTTCACAGTTTGACCTGGTATTTCAAAGTGTGGTGCAGGACATGCAGAGTGGTTTCAAATGCTCGGCTACATCATTTTTAATTTTGGAGAAGCAGAGGAAGTGGCTGCATTCACTCAAACGGGAGCCGGTAAGTGTAATTTATTTGTGGAACTCTTAAGCAAGTTCAAGAATGGTTTTCACGTGGCAGTAATGATAGCCAATGGCAGCTGTGAATGTTCGGTGGCATTATCACTGAATTTCTCTGAGAGCCAGCAACACTTCCTGTATTGTAACTTTGAACTTTCTCTTCAATTAAATTATCAAGAGTAAATTTTTTTTTATGACCTTAATAATATGAGCTGCTGATGTTAGCCAGTTTTCTATTGCAACTTATGTAACGTTTCGTCAGCTTCATTTTGGTTAGCACCGAGTATCCCCTTGTAAAATATTTCGTAGTTCTTTTCTGTGGGAATTTTCACAAACAATGTGGCATCAGTTGTAAAATACACCAGAATAAATTAATTTTAAAGAGAAATTCTTGACACCTACAATGCTCTTGTTAGTTGCGAGCAAGCATTTCTCCTGTGTCATCCTTCCTCTTCTCCGTTTCTGCGTGTCGAGATTTTTCTATGCAGCTAGCTGCCAGCTTGCTTAACGACACCATATGTCAAGACAGGAAGTATATTCTGCTGAATTGACGTGAACTGTAGTTTTTGCTCCGCTGCATTTAGCCAAAGTGTACAGCAAGCAAAGTGTCACTGTGGAAAGTAGCAAGTGGTGCCTTTCGCAAAGTGCCTTTCGCAAATAAATTTTAAAATTTCTTGCGTGTATGCATTGCGAAATAGTACACAACTGCCACTGCTCTGTCAAAAAGTTCTTGAGAAGGTGGTATATGCATCCTGATGTTCAGGCTTAATCACCAGCTACAAAGCAATGCAGATTTTGAACTTTTTTGCGTCCATAGATGGCAGCACTTACACACCACCAAAAGGAGGGAAGTTAGAGAACACACTAAGCGTGTAAATCTCACCAGGACATGAAAGCTTTAGTAATTCCGCGTGTGAAAAGTAGTGCCACTTCAAACATGCCCAGGAGTACCTAAGATATGCTGTGAACATTTTGTCTAAAGCCCCTGCTTCCTAGTTTTCCGCCGTAGCAAATGCGATGGAGGGGCTAAAGCTTTGTCCTACCCGTAACATGGGGTGTAAGCCATTCCCTCCAACTTCTCCGTTTAGCCAAACCGCTCCCGTAGTAGCACAAACAATGGCTAATCACCTGTCTTCACAGTTGTCAGCTGCTTATTGTGAGACTATTGGACGTTTTCAGCAGCCGGTTTGAGAAATACGCGACACACAGGCACACTGAGGTGATAATTTGAAAAAACTTTCCACTGCGCGTGAAAGTGACTTACTGCCACCAAGCACAGCACATCTTTCTAGCTTCGCTCTTTCACTTCGTGACAGAGCATTGCGCGAGATTAGGCTTACCCGAAAGCCCGGGTGCACGCAAGCCCCAGCGTAGACTGCAGTGAAGAGCGGGCACAGCAACGTCGGAGTAGGCCGTATTAAGTGTGTTTTCATTACGCTTCATGAATGGAATGTCATTAAATAGTATTTACACCGTACCAGACTCATTATTTTTACACAAAACCATCTCACCACTATCCAAAACAGTCTATGCCACGAAGAGCAACCTTTGTAAAAAAAATGCTTTCTTTTACCGTATTTACTCGCATAATAGGCGCACTTTTTTTTCCAGAAAATCCAGCTCGGTTCGGGGTGCGCCTATTACGCGGGGTAAAATTTCCGAAAATTTTATTTCCGTCTACAGCAGAATACCGCTGATAACGTAAGTCGCCGAAGTCACGAATATCCGCACTACAGCCGAAACAACCGTCTTCATAGGCTACACTAGCGCAAAACATGTTGAGCATGCAGTCTCGAGTGTCCGAGAATCGGGGCATGCGACGCGGCGTGCTTACAAGCATTCAAATTTCCAAAAAATATCATAGAAAGATCCGCGTTGCCAACAAAATGAACGCGGACAAAAAAAAACTACGAAAAGAAAGCGCCATTGCGGAAATTCGCCGATTACGTTTCAGGCCACCTAGATTATGCGCATTATCACGACCGAAATTTTGTGCGCTGAACCATAGCCTCCTATATTTTTTCATGCCCGCCGAGTGGCGAGCGGAGCAAGGCGCTCCGCCCGTACCTACTAGTTCAAGCGCTCGCCACTACACCGCGCTGCCACCCCATACCCAGTCTCAGAGCAGACGACGTGACTACGCTGTTGCGCGCGTGCTTGTGGAGAGAAACTTGCGTTCGCATTAGAGGTGCAACTGTAAAATAAATGCGCAGGTTGCATTGGTGTTTGTTCATGATGTACAGGGGTGATGGGAAGAAACGCAAACAGTGCGGCGCGATGTTTCCATCCCGCTGTGACCCTGTAGGGAAAAAAAACACTAGAATAGTTATTTATCATGCAGGCTACAACCACTCGGATATGAAATGCGAAACAGCAGAGAGTGGAGATGTCGCACTGTTCGCGTTTCTTTCCATCCCCACAGTACATTGAAAGCAAGCAACACGAGACATATTGTGAAAACTGGACATTTCACTTAGGCCCACAGCTGTGAGATCAAGCTCACAGTTTCAGGGTCTTTCGTGAGAGTAGCTTTATTTCGAAAACTTTGGCGACGTCTTGTTTGTCTGTCGCTTTCAGGGTGAAATTGGTGAATATTGGGCGAAAGAACTTTGTAAGCAACAGTTTGAGCAAATTTTCTTGGTGCCCTGGATTCGAACTAAGCTTTGTGCTCGCGGAGTATCTCGGCAGCATTGTTCACAGCCTCCTTTAGAGGGTGATGCATACGCCTTCTTCTCGCTAGAAGAACTTCGACGAACTTCTGTAGTGCGTAGAGAACATTTAGAAGTTGTGCGGACGGATTCAGAAGTCGCCGCGGTCTTGGCGCTTAATGAGCGAGTCCGATGGTTTCAAGGCGTTTGGCTTTGTTAAGAGCGCGAAGCACTCCTCACATTTGAAGTTTTCTCGTACGGTTCGTGCTAGGTAGCCACCGACCATAGCCAATGCGGCCACATCTGGAGTGGGAAGTAGAGGCCTATCTCGGTTTAGTTGCTCTATGAGCTCTCTACGTGCATTCGCAGGGAATTCATCGCTGGTTTGCTCCCTTGTGTTTTTCTGTTGCGGTAGCGTTGACAAGCAATCACTCTTTTCTGCTGCCATTATGTTGCTTGTACTCGACGCCGATGAGACACCGGTCTTGAGGGTTTTCTCAATGCCTGTGAGCACGGCGCGGACGCCCGTTTGATCATTTGATCCTGCTGGTTTCCTCAGCCAGCCAAAGAACGACTCGATTGGGTCCGATGACATTTTCCTCGTCAAAACGAAGTGAAAAGACATCTCTCCAAGAAGATATCTAATGCACTCAACGTTCGAACGAGTTGTCATCACAAGACCCTCATAAGTCTCTTTGGTTAGGACGTTCTTCGCCAGCCACTGACTTTTGAGATCGCCCAGGTAGTCGAGGAAGCTTGTCTCCAGCCAGATTAGCCGTTCATCGCCTGCAGTCTGCAACGACTGCAGTTCATCGCCTACAGTCGGGCGCAGGGCGCCCCAACTGATTCCACACTGCAGATAGAAAACCAAATTGGTATGCAAAAAGTAATGCATGAAATATGCGCCGTAAATCACGGTTTTTATAGTAGTAAACAATATAGGTTGTAACGGCACTAGCAACCCACATGTGGTGTCGTAAAATCGAGTAAACAAACGGTCGCTTCGTTCAGTGACACGTACTGAGCCTTAACGCTCAGAACGGTGTTCCAACAATCAACGTTCGTTTAATTAATTCATTGTACAATGCTCAAGCAATTAAAATCGACAATTTAAGGCTATGTATTAAACGTACTTCCACTTCCAGCGTTCTGAACTTGTGCTACGATGGCGGAGCGCTGCCTCTTACACTTACATCAGAGCCCACGTCAACATTGGCGGTCAGATTTGCAGCGATATGACGTTCTTATCACGTGGAATTGCTCATACCATTTGTTGTTTTTGAATCTCTGCAAGCCGCGTTTTATTCCGCGAGCGCTATACACATTGATTGCGAGTTCTGCCATGCTTCTCTCATACTTCAAACAAACAAACAAAAAACATAATTAAAACCGGTGCTTCCGCAAGACACACAAGCTGACCTGCGGCAAACACGAAGGACACGGGACAACCTTTGCTTGTAGAGCCACTTTGGTAGGTACTTCGAGGTGCCTCAACACGTGGTAGCGTAGCGAGCGAACGTATGCTCGGCGCGCGAGCGCCTTGCGGAGAAGGCAGGCGTCAATCGAGGAGGAAGGGCGAGGGCGGCGGACGGCCTCCGCCGCTCCACTGCGCGGGTAGAGTGTACTAGAATATTTTGAGTGGCGCGACCGGCCGTCGTGGAGAGGGCCGCCGCGCGCGGAAAGTTGGCGGTGGCGCTGTAGTCAACCGCACTTGAACTTCGCCTCTCGCGCTTGCTTGGAGCCTTTCGCGCAGAGCGTCGTCGACACGCACAGAAATATGGCTCATGCTCGTGTAGTGTTCTGTCTTTGCTTCCGTTCGAAAACATACACCGTAAATTTCTAAATGAATGCATAGGGGTGGTAAAATGCACTTTTATTCCCCCCGCCGACATTTGTACGCGCGATCATGTAGTTAGAGGTTCCTGTGTGCGACGTCACGTCAATTTTTATATATAAAAAACGAGTTACGTGCAGTTATAATTGCCTTTCTCTGCAACGCGTGCCGTGACCGCTTGCGTAGCTTTCGTTCGCGTCGTCAGCGCAGCTCAGTTGCCGAAGTGATTTATAGTAATGCCACAGCGGTATTTCCAAGTGCACTTCCCATTCAAGTATCCAGTAATGAATAATCTTTTCACACGCGCTGCAAACACTGCAGGGTAAACTTTGTGCACTGCTACCCAGTCTCAAAACTGCAATGCACCACAGATGCAAATGCGCAGGAAACAGAGCGACATATTTTATTTACAAATATATTTTTGAGAGATAAAAGAAGTCTGTACAGAAGAATGCTCTCAGAGTTTGCTGCAGCAGATTTTTCATACTGGCAACGACAGAGTTATTGCTTTCCCTTGACACAAGCGTCTTAATTGGTCAAGCTGTTCGAAGCTTTGAGTTTGTGCACATTGCTCTATGTAGTTTTTAGCATTCGTCGCTTGAATTTCTTGTTTTGAAAGGCCTGCGGAGGGGAACTTGTATAGCAATTGCTCCGCAAAAAGGAGAATTCAATCATTTATTCAAATACCTGAGAAAATGCGACTCACTCCTTCGTTATGCTTATTTTAAAATGATACATTTGGTCCTGGAGGCACAATTGCTATGTAGATTTAAAGTATCTGTACTGTACGACACTTAATAAAATATCGATGCACATTCCAATGACTTGTCCGCCGCGATGGAGCAGAGGTTATGGTCCTAAGCTGCTGACCCGAAGGTTACGGGTTCGATCCGCGGAGGTCACATTTCGATGAAGGCGAAATGGTAGAGGCCCATGTACTGTGCGATGTCAGTGCACATTAAAGAAGACAAGGGGCTCGTATTTTCCGGAGCCCTCCACTACGGCGTCTCTCATAATCATATCGTCGTTTTGGGACGTTAAACCCCAGATATTATTATCATTTAGCGATCTCCCTGAGCAGTTGAGGCTGAAGAGGGCTCTTTTCCTTGAGCACATTTGTGAATTCATATGCAGGCACAAACGACGCATACCCCGTTCCACAACGCAGAGGAATGCTTGCAGCTCGTTGCAAGAGCGTCGCTTCTCATGCGATGGTCCAACGACACCTATCAATCAACTTTTCTAACGCACACACGCACACACCCCGCACTCAACGCTACCTGGACTTGGCAATAAAAAATAGCACGGCTCTTTCAGTGGTGATTTCATTTGTGCAGGAGTCAAGTGCACATAAAAAAATTGGAAACTCGTGCGGTGTCATTAACTTGGACAGAAGTGCTATTATTAGTGTCGAAGGTCCGCCAACGCAGTGAGCACCTGCATCGTGCTCTGAGTCTTCTACCTCAGTTCTTTTAACGTCATTTAGGAAAGTAAAAAGAAAAAAAAGTCAGCTGTAAGATGGCGCTATTCTTTCCGCGGGTGTTTCCTTTTACCTCGGTGTTGGTGTCTTAATTCGCACTCAGGTACAAAAGCAAGTTCGGCGTTCCTCTAGGTATTCACACTTCGGCCGCCTTCACGATTAGTACACTATATATCTCTTAAGACAAAACGGGGCCCGAAATGTAACTAGCATACTGCGCAGTCCACGTCCAGTGGCTAGTTCAACCACCGCAGGTCTCTCCACTGAAGCATTCGTGGCTCTTCATCTGCAAGGTCATTGAAAAGAGCCAATTTAAAAACCCGAGCCAGCGTTCATAAAAATGTGTTACGATAAAAAAATTTTCTTAAGGGAATATTTGCCAATCTTGCTGCTCGACATATCATTGCGATGCCGTCCCGCAATGGCGAAAAATTGGGGGGACCCTTAAGCTTCGCCTTTAAGAGTTGAACGCGATAGCGATATCCCGTCCCTACTGCGTACTTCAATAACTTAGTGCATACTATGTAATGGGTAGTATGCTTTAAACCAGGAGAAATTATGCGCGGCAAATGTGGGAAATGTTTTCGAACTTGCTATGCACCCAATACGTGGTGTTAAGAAAATACGCACAGTAAGGTGTGTGCCGTTTGTAATGGGTGGCTGGCTTTAAACTATGGAATCGTTATGATAGTCACATATTCTGACGCCCGATGGCAATGTACGCTTGTACCACGCAATATTTCTGGGATATTACATGTTATATTGCGACGCCTATATAAAGGACGCCTGCGTTTGCGAAGCATGGAAGTTATTTTCACTGCATTTCCAAGGAGAGGAAGTTATTTTCACAGTATTCCTAAGCAGAGGCATGGCTGTGTGGTAGAACACCTGCTTGCCACGCAGACGAGCCGGGTTGGATCCTCACTCGGACCCGAAAATTTTTATTATTTATTTTATTTGCATCTTTCTCGATTTTTCGGTCACGGACAAGATGATGATTTTTCGGTCACGGACAAGATGATGATTTTTCGCTCACAACCAACGACGCCGACACCAACGCCGACGCCAGAATTTCTGCGAAACAAGCTCTTTAACGCTATCGCGTTAAGAGCAATTACGAAAGGGAAGATTTCCGCATTAGTTCAGTCCACGCGCAAGAAGTCTTGCATCCTGGCACGTAGTAATGATACAGCCGTTGCTTCGGAGGCATAGCAGGAGCTGCGCAGACCAGGATAGATTTTTCCAACGCGAATATTCACCGGGCACAAACCATGACAACCGCGGAGCGAGCGGGCGCTCTTCAAGTGCCGGCGATGACAGCGCCGCCGCAATTTTCCGCGCGAGAGGGGTCAGCGGCTAACAATAGAACCGGTCTCCGTTCGCGCCACTCAAAACTTCTAGTACACTCTAGCGCGGGCATGAAAAAATATAGGAGGCTATGGCTGAACGGTGCCGATCGTTCGATTTCACGGGCTCGCACCCCATATCCAAGACATTGCAATCGAATCGCGAACCACCATTCCAGTGTTACAAGCGCCAGCCAGAGTTACGTTATTCCGTACACAACCGCAACTTTGATCGCCCGCGACCGCCACCGCAAAGCAACCAACGCTGATTAGGCCTAGCCTACCGTTCGGCATGTTGTCGCGGGAAGTTCGTACAAGACAACATGAAGATTGGGCGCCGAAACGATCGCACTCAAGCACCGATCCAAGAGCAGCTCGCGTGATACAATGTTTAGGTTCGCGGCCGGGAAATCAACGGCGACAAAAGTCTGCCGAGCTTGTGCAAGTCGCGCAGTGGCAGCTAAGGCAAAAGCTCGCGTCGGAAAGCCGAAAAGCTTTTAAATTTGCGGTGGAGGTAGCAAACGCGATAACGACGACGCTTTTCCCGACAGGAAACTCAAAGCGCACTTGATGAGGACGCGATCGCACGTTCCATGCGCAGCGCGCCGGCGGCGGTGCAAAGGTTACTCCGACGCCCAGGCAACCGCCCTTCTTCCTCACTCGCGAGCCTGCGCAGCTGGCGCAGCGCTGCCGCGGCTGACGCCGCGGTCTTTTTACTTTTCTTTTTCCTCGCTAAGTTTAACGTAAGAGGGCGTCGAATTGTAAATACGGCACAGAACTACTGATCGCGGCCAAGTTCGGGGTGCGCCTATTATGCGCGGAAATTAAAAAATCTGATTTCTCGCGACCAAACTGGGGGTGCGCCTATTATGCCAGTAAATACGGTATGTTTCTACACAGCTGCAATGTCGCGCTTGTCACAAAACTGGACCAGCGTATTGCTGATTGACAGGACGCAGCAGAAGCACAGAAGCCTCTAAAACGGAGAGGCTTGTGTGCCTCCAAAATGGAGAAACAAAAAAAAAAAATGCTGATAGTGAACTTTGCACAGCGTTGGCCAGACTGAATTTTTTTTATAGATGTACTGTCCACTCGCCAGGTTTGCGTACAGCAAACATGCCTCTTGCATAGATCATTAAAAAAAAATAGTGATCAATCTGCAGATTACAGTACCCGGTGTGCCTCTACGCTAGGCCACTGTTAGCACTTTAAACTTCCCGTATTTAACCACAAATTGCCATTGAGATTTCATCCTTCTAATGCCTGTTTTACTACCATTCCCCACTCTAGACGCTCCTGGCTTACCGGGCACTTGAATGTTTTTTTGTGCAATGATTTTTCTTTTCAAGAACTTAGATTGATTCAGCTGTCGTGGAAACTTTGTGAGCAAAACAGATACTTCGGTCGAAACTAGAAAGGGTCACCCCTCATGCCTCGCTGACCTTATCAGAACAGGCAGTTCTTGTGCATAGTTCTAAGGAATATTTTTTTGTTTGGTTCAGCGTTATCGACACTAAAAGTTACATTTCGCTTAACAGCATTATTCTGTTTCTTCAATGATAGGAACAAGCCCTACCCACTCCTTGCCTTGTGCGCAAGAAAAAACTCCAGCTACACATCGACAGGGAGCCCGTTTTCACAGTACGATCGCTGCTTTCGGGAATGGCGTGCGTATTCGCGTCTTTTTGGTTATTCCATGAGGAATACCCAAAAAAAGCACACAAGATGCTCACTTTCCTGGAGCATGCATTCCAGCATCTCTCGCACACAAAGCTCTGGAGTTAATCTTTTTATGAGCAATGCTAATTTTCTTTTGCAATTATAGTTTCCTTTAAGTAGGTTGTGCAACCTGGCATTTTTGGACTTCTATGTTTTGCCTTGAGGACAGGTGAAAAAAAAAATAAGACAAATGTTCGTCTTGCATTTTTTTGTCCGTGAAAGGCTTTTTTTTTCTTCAATGTTGGCCATGTGTCATATGTGGAATACGTCATGCCATGTGTCATATGTGGAATACGTGCGTACATTTTTTTTTATTGCAAATGAGTTCTGCTGAATCCCGCAAGGTGCAGGAAAGGTTAAGAAAGGGAAAATAGACAACCACCCTTTTGTAGCACAAAGCCACAAGGAAAGCCATACGGATTTCTCGGAAAGAAAATCTTCTTACCCCCGTATTCATAAACGCGACTTGCCTCGAACTTGACTTCCGGCTTGCTTGAGGCGGCGACATCGCATTTCTTAAAGCTACGTTGACTCCAAGCGCCATCTCGAAGCGAACTTGGAAGGCCGAGCTCGGCGCGAATCCGAAGGCAGCTCCGCAGCTACCTTCGGCCCAACTTGAGGCTGTCACGCGCGCGTAGGTGAGCAAAAATGGCTGACTTCGCTCGTCGACTTGACGCATTTGATTTCAGATGTCTCGCCAACGAAATTGCCCTCGACGAGACATATGCTTTCCAGTATAAAACAGCGCTAAAAGATGGGACGAAGAAAGGACACAAACCACGGCGCTGACTAACAACCAAATGTGTTTTTATTC
Source organism: Rhipicephalus appendiculatus (assembly GCA_030522465.1). Taxonomy (NCBI): domain Eukaryota; kingdom Metazoa; phylum Arthropoda; class Arachnida; order Ixodida; family Ixodidae; genus Rhipicephalus; species Rhipicephalus appendiculatus. The sequence goes on from JALIZH010030099.1 coordinate 64,120, forward strand.
TACCAGTCCGCATATATTCGCAATGCCCATAGACTGTCGCGCCCCTAGCGGAATTTAGGAGCGTCCTCTCATGGATGATCAGTAGACGACACCGTGGTAGCCCTACGCAGTCGCTCACTTGTTCGGCTGTGTTAGCAGGAAACAAACACTACGAGTTTGCATGTTTCCTGCATCAGTGAACAAACCGGGCCCTCCGTGACACGATAAATCTGATTCGTTCTTGCGAGACGCGAAGTTTTCGTGAAAATACGTGCCAACTCGCGCGTTCAACGATGACCCACATCGTACAAATATCAGCTTCGCGAGGTTTTGTGTAGCCACGTAGGTTAGTTAAACGCTGTCGTCTGACCTTCTCAGTTGAAACTAACCTTGTTTTACTTGCATAAAGCATTCGTTAGTGCTCCTGTAGTGCATGAATTTTTAACATTGTAGTCGGGAAGTCGCGCGAGCTAGAGATATATAACTGAGTAATCTCAAATTGGCCAGCGCTGCGCCGCTTGTTTTTGTACGTTTGTTGATAGATGGCAGCACCCTGCAAGCGATTTGTTTGTTGACCGGTGTGAGAGCAAGAAGTTCTGCGCGCCCAGATAACGTTGTGACGAGGACTAATTGAAGTCGTTCGGCGAAGGAAATTCAGATTGCTTTCAGCAATGATAAGAGGAACCACCTTGACGACGAGGATTTTTCACTGGACGGAGAAGGCTGTGAAAGCGTGTGTGTGTGTGTGTGAGGAGGAGTGTGACAGCGACGATGAACGATCAGCTGCTAACTCACGAGGAGCGAGTTGCTCATGACTTCATCCGGTGCAAGTGGCACGGGCCGTACGTCCGCACGTCCTACCTGTTCCTATGCTAACAAACGGATTGACCCTCCATCGGGCGCCATCTTGAATCGTACAGCGCGCCACCTATAGTTCGTGGGCATTGCGAATATGCTCCACCACAATCGCAAGAACAACAGAAAGAAATCGATGATCAGCCTGCGCAGAGGCAACAAAAATACTCAATTGGACAGAAATGTTATCTTTTATAGCACTAACTCTCGTGACGTACAGCCTGCTGCTGGAATTTTCGACGTATTCCTCACGGAATTAGGTCCACTTGAATTGACCACAGGGCATCCCTCAGACAATAGGCTTCGCTTCTTGGACTTGGAACTCTCGTTCTCAAACAACCATGTCTGTTAGGGGTATGCGCCTAGGTCACAAAAGAGCCTTCTCCCTTTTTCTTCTGCGCACTCGAAGATAGTGAAGCGCGGCATTGCAAGGGCGTGCATGAAGGCGGCGCTTGAGAGGTCCTGTGACCACCAGGTTGAAGCGAGTTTTTCTTGTCAAGTAGCACGTCTGAAGCTTGCAGGTTTCCCAGAAACGCTTGTGACCAGCATCGCAGAAGGCCTCGTATCTGGCTTTCAGAACAAGGGCTCAACAGCTGTTCAATCGGCGACACACCCGCAGCAATCAGTAGCGGTCATACCTTATGTGCACAAGGTGGCACATAATCTTAAGAAAGTGGTCAGCAGGGCAGGCGTCAGGTTGTTGTTTTCTGCTAGAAATAAACTTGGTAGCTTGTGTCAGCACGTAAATCGAGAGACCAAGACGGAAAGGTGTAGTAAGAAGCACCGGCAAAAGTTTGTTGAATGTTGCGATGCTGTGGTGTATAAGATTCCACTTTCTTGCGGGCGTTACTATGTTGGTCAAACGGGCCGGTGCGCTAATGACCGCATGCGCGAGCCCGCGAACAAGGTCCGAAAACAAGCTAGAGATAGTCAACTGTCTCTTCATTGTAATGATTGCGGTTGTAAGCCATCTTTTAAAGATTCAATTTTTCTGTCAAAGTACTATGATGAACGCGCGCGCCTCATCTCTGAAGCTTATCACATTTATAACGGCGGCGAGGCATGTGTTAGCCTACCGTCGATTTCCCCTCCTTCCGAAGGAGATAACATTTCTGTCCAATTGAGTATTTTTGTTGCCTCTGCGCAGGCTGATCATCGATTTCTTTCTGTTGTTCTTGCGATTGTGGTGGAGCATATATATGCGGACTGGTAGAATAAAAACACATTTGGTTGTTAGTCAGCGCCGTGGTTTGTGTCCTTTCTTCGTCCCGTCTTTTAGCGCTGTTTTATACTGGAAATCATGAACCAACCAGCCCAAATGCGTACCCTATTGCGAGACATATGCGCTG
>JALIZH010030100.1:0-16294 GCA_030522465.1 Rhipicephalus appendiculatus
AAATACAGTTACTGAAATACACGAGAGGTTTATGCACTGGACCTATATTAAACGGCTTATGGGTTAGTTGGGTTTAGTACTCGCTATGCAGGCATATTACACCACAATTATGCTGCCACTACAAGTTTTCACATTGGCTTTCCTGCAAAAAAAAAGTAAAATCTACAACATAAGCGAAAATGTATTTTATAAATGCGTTGAAAAGTAGCTGTACGTATGCCATATAGATGAATGTGCAAAGTACGATCTGGAATTTTGAATAATTTTCACAAAAATACTGACCTGCAAGTGTCCCATTTGAAAGCTGATAATGGCGTTGGGAGTATTGAGAGAGTATCCATGCGTGATCGCTTCTTTTTTGCACTTCGACATTTTCAATCTAAGCAAGCGTCGGTACGCAGATTTTACAAAAGCAAGCATGAATATTTTTCTTATAAACATTCTTCATTTTTCACAGGGGAGTTTCTAATGTAAAAATTAATCTCAGGGAGATGGAAGGGGGGGGGGGGCGTTACGCAGCTTGTGGCGGGTATGCGCCACAGAAAATGGCCAAGCCCACTTCTCACTTACACTTTTCAAAGAGGACGAAGCTCCTTTTTCTGTAAACCTTTTTTATTTTTGGACTTGCTATAAGGAATTCTGCGAACAATTCCTCTGTCACTAAGTTAGAAAACAAGGACGTGGATTTCATCGCGCGATTTCCTCGTCCATGCACGTAAGTAGCGGGCACTTTACTTTAATGCGCTCGCGGTCGAAAATGATCATTGTTTCGTTAGGCGCCTCAGGGAGATCCTCGGGTCCGACGTTGCATATCATGTGCGGTCACGGACAAGATGGTGATTTTTCGACCCCAGCCAAGGACGCCGACACCGACGCCGACGGCGGAATTTCTGCGAAACGAGCTCTTTAACGCTGTCGCGTTAAAACACAGCTCTGACTATGATCGTTTGCATCCAGCTGGAGCATTGTATAGGCGCCGCTTCATTCGGCGATTTGGGTGCTTCGATACCGTGGTATCCACGCATATTCCGTAACTAAACACAGTGGTAGTGTTGGCTTTTTTCACGTAATTAGGAAATGTGGGCTGTATTTAAGAGCTATTTGCTAAACGTTCGGCTAGCATTCCTAAACAATGTTGAAGGACTTGTAAAGGGCGAACAAGTGCTGGGAGAATGCTTTATTCTTTCGGCTGTGCATGCGCACTGCCATTTTAATGACAGCAAACGAGAGGACTTGTGTGTCTGTACTCATACGTGCTGGTGAATAGGAGTGAAAAAAAAGCCTAAGACAAACAACGAAATGCCTTAGAGTGTCGCCACAACGTTACTAAGCTACGGATAACCAAGATATTTTGTCGGCTTTAATCTGCCTACTTGTTATTATTTCTGCTCATTTGTTTTGTACTTCAACCCCCGTTTTCGTGCGAAGGTGAAAAATATATGTGAAATATCAAAATTAGCTGACAGTGTGTTCAAATTTTCCTCGCCCCTCCTCTTCCCTCCGACCTTTTTCACCATACCGACCTGCTGTAAACAGCGCGTCACGGCGCGAAGAAAGTTTCTTCTAAGTTTCGATATTTACCTACACGAATAACTCTTTGGACAGTTTCCGATGCGCAAATAAATGCAAGGTAAATAACTAGAACCTTACTTAATAACTACCGTACCATCGTTTAAATAGCGGTGGATGTGCTACTTACCAAAAAAGCGTAATGAGTGAAAAGAGAACGAGTAAACGAACGCATGGTATCGTGGGCAATAGATTTTTCCACATTTCAAAACTTCTGTTAACTACAATAGCGGCGACAGAACGAATATTCGAACTTTCGTTGTGCGCTTTTATTCGCTCTGTACGTGCCCGTCAGAGCTACGAATGACCTCACTTGTAAGTACCTTTGCAATTTTTAGAAATAATGCGCGAGCGTCAACCTCAGCCCATGTCAGCGGATTGTAACGGCTACAATGGATGGAAATTGAGGCAGTATGTTTGAGCAGGTAAAGCAGTTCAGAATTCAAGTGCTGCCAGCTGTGCTATTTGCTATAAGAATGCACATGTCTCTCCTTTCTTAGCAACCACGGCCCGTTGCACAGCGCCACAAATAGTGGCACAAACTTATTTGCAATCATACGTGATGCTTGTCCGCCTCGGTGGATCAGTGGCTAGGGTGCTCGGCTACTGACCCGAAGGTCGCGGGTTCGATCCCGGCCGCGGCGGTCGCATTTCGATGGAGGCGAAATGGTAGAGGCCCGTGTACTGTGCGATGTCAGTGCACGTTAAAGAACACCAGATGGTCAAAATTTCCGGAGTCCTCCACCACGGCGTCTCTCATAATCATATCGTGGTTTTGGGACGTTAAACCCCAGATATTATTATTATTATTATACGTGATGCTTCGTTTTGATGACATTGCGTCGCAGGAAATAAGTAGCATCGTTCATTTATCTTGTTTTTTCGTGTCTTGATAAGTGCGGGCGTTCCAACAACACGTGCAGAAATGCGAATTACGCAGGAGCGCAAATGTCGTAATTCACGTATGTCTATTTTCACACCAGTATTGCCTAAGCAGGTTTTTCCAGACAACGCTGATGTGTACATCACACAACAAAGCAGAAAACTGGGCGTGACACTCTAAGTCATTTCTTCCGTTTTCCTTCATCAAGCTTTAGTTGAAAGTTAGCACTTGTGTCGCGTTCTATGTTTGTTGCCGTCGTTAGTGCGCGCTCACCGGTAACGGTGTAGATTAGAACAGACCGTTTTCACAACGAAAATTGTTTTTCGCGCTCACGTGTACTCTGACAGGTTCACCCGTTTCGGGCAATATAAAGGCGTTTATGTGCTATGCGATATTATAATGATGAGGCACCGTACGTGGTTCCCGAAGACAGCCATAGCTCCATGTATTTCTCGCGCGCCGGTAAGCTTTATTTGAGCGGGTGTAGTCACGCGACTTGAAATAACAGTAAGTCTGCGCGTTTGGTGGCATTGCACTTCTATTATGTTCGATATGCTCGCGTGAGAGATAGAGGTTGCGTCGGACAACCAATCCTAGGAGTGTGTACAAGATTATGTATACCTCAGTCAATTACTAAGTGGGAGAGTACACTGATGAAAAGGAAATTCCCCGAAAAATAACCATGGGCTGGAGCGCACACGGCAATCTTTACGAAAGTATGACAGTACACCACTCCCGTTAAATTGAAAGTGTGGTGTCACTACCGGTCGTCGCTTAGAGCAACGGAATGAATACCAAATGATGAGAAACGCAGTAGAAGTTCGCAGCTTTGACGGTGTGTTGCAATTAAGAAGTTCGCATGGAAAAAATGAAATAGGCTCGAAATATAGAGTGAATTCGAAAGACAAAGTGGCACTAAAGGCATGGAAGAAAAAATGGCACACACACGAACACATGAAGTCGTCTTTTATAAACATTACTAGCATGCCCAGACTGCCTCATTAGTAAATCGGAAATCACTCGTCCAATAGCGAAAAAAAAGACTGACAGTAATGCCGGTGATGGTATGAACTGTTCGCGCGAACAGGACAAGTTTGACATGCATTCGATGCATATCATATCACGCAATGTAAGCTACAAGTTTTTGAAATGTTATGTCTGTGTATGATACGTGGTGCATGATATTTACGTTAAACCAATCAAGTCGTGCACGTGTGAAATGATGCATTAGCGATATCATTTGAATTGTGATTGACATCTCTAATTCACATCATTCACTTCATGTCGTTTCGTGCCTTCAACTGATGTGAGCACAGCTGATGTGCCAGATAGCTTTGATGGATGAAACAGAAGGCTGCCAAGGAAGTAACACCACGCTTATTTACCACCCGTATTTACGCTTCAGCGTGAGCTTAACCATAAGTAAAATTCAATACTTTTTTTGTCCCTGATGACGCTAATGCACTCTATGCACTTATACCTTGTCTATATGAGATAGTATTTTTCGCAAGTATGCAAGTGTGCTGAGGCACCCTCCGACGGCTCCTTAGCTCACGACGGTGATTATCTGAGCATTGTATCCTAACAGCTTTCTGGCTTGCATGGTGTGTCTTATTACCCTATCGAAAATTCGCTTTTAGGCTGCCTTTGAAACTAATATTGCAGTCTTGCAGCCAAGCAGCCCCACAGGAACATAAAGCCTCTGTTACGGTGCCCGTAAAGCACGCCTGCACAAAGGCTTGTCAATGGGCAAAAATTGCTGGAATAACTCTGTCGGTCCTGGTGTTCTATAAGAAAGACACGAAAAAAGATTGTTATTTATTGTGTCATATGGAACTAAACAATTGAAAAAAAATTTGCATGTATTATAAATGCATCTGTACAAATAACGGCATTAGTTTGTTATCATCGTTTCCCTCGGAAGGCGGCAAAGTTGAAAGCAAGATGGCACAAGGTGAACAAGACAACCAATGCCGCAACCGAACATCTAAATACACTTTACTGATTGACTTTTCTCTCGGTAGTTATCGTAATTTTGCGTGTTGTTTCTAAGATGTTGAACAGCTTACTTACAAAGACGGTTTCTGCAATCATTTACGCGTTGCCTGTCTATGATATTTCTGAAGATTTTTACGTCTGATTCTTTTTATATTTCCAGTTTTTTTCCGCAGTGAGCTTCAGCTGAAAGGCAGCGCTTCGTCTGTCGTCTTAGTTCCTCTCCATCGTCCTCGTCGTTACCGCGCTGTTGGTCTTAAGGGCGTAAGTACAACCAGCTAAATAAAAAAAATTGGAGGACGCTTGAGCTTCGTCATCAAGACTAGAACGCGATAGCGTAATCGGGCCTTGCGTGCATCGCCTTGCCACTTGCTATCCTAGCTTCGGTTTTCGGTGCATGCCTCAACCGTTCCGTAGGGAAACGAACGACTGGGCACGTAACATTGACCATCTCAAACTATCCTAGAATGCGCACTGCTAGTGCAGTTGTCGAGTGCCCACTTTGCTATGATTGTTCTTTTTGCTAATCAGCGATGAGCCCATTACGTTTCGTTACGGGAACACGTGAGCTTACAGAGCTGTTCACTTTGCTAATGCTTTTGCTGCTCATGATAATTCAATGTCTGTGCGCTTTGTAATGGGTGAGCCTTTATAAAACACCCATTCTTTGCGCAGTTCACATCTTTTGACACCTGGCGCGATGCTTCGCTTCTGCCACGCAATATATGATGCATAATGGAGACTTCTTCCACTACATGACATTCAAATAGTGTTTTGTTTTCGAAGCAGTTTCAAGAAATAGTGCGCCTCTGTGGTGGAACACCTGCTTGCCACGCAGACCTTTAAATAGACTACATTAAATGTAATGTAGTCTGCTTGCCACGCAGACTACATTACATTTAAATAGTATTTTGTTTTCGACGCAGTTTCAAGAAATAGTGCGCTTCTGTGATGGAACACCTGCTTGCCACGCAGACCTTTAAATAGACTACATTAAATGTAATGTAGTCTGCTTGCCACGCAGACTACATTACATTTAAATAGTCTTTTGTTTTCGACGCAGTTTCAAGAAATAGTGCGCTTCTGTGGTGGAACACCTGCTTGCCACGCAGACCTCCTGGGTTTGATTCTCACTCGGAGCCGACTTTCTTTTAATATTTATTTTATTTGCACCTTTCACGATTTTCCGGTCATGGACAAAATGATGATTTTTTGGTCACAACCAACGAAGCCGTCACCGATGCCGACAGCGGAATGTTTGTGAAACGCGCTCTCCAAAGCTATCGCGTTAATATTTGCTCAAGCAATGAGTTCGACGCGCAGCTCCACAATCACTTGTCACATTTAATGTGCATTCAATTGTCAAGTTTGGATACCAGCAGCGCAGAAACAGCAGGGCTAGCAAAACATAGCTGAAAAAGCTCAAGTGGCAAGCGGCTCGCGCAAAACGCACCTGCTGACCTGGTAGTATCATATTCTGCGCGTCACTCCCCGTCCTCTCTAAAGACTGAAACAAAAAAAACAAATGCAACAGGCATCGCCTTGACTCTCGCAAAAGTGGACACACACACACTAAAGATGAAACAGAACAATGGACATGTACTGAAAGTGGCAGAAAAAGAGATAGCAAATGAAAATGAGAAGGCGTACACGCAGTCGTCCTGGAATATGCGGGTTATGCGGCCCTAGTCGTGCACCGCATACAATAGTCGAGCGGTTAACTCGACGCCTGGACAGTGGTAAATGTAAGCGAGGAAGACTGGTTGCTGAGCAAGTTGGTTGAGATCAGAGATATATATCGCGAACTAGAAAAAAAAAAGACTCGTCAGAAAAGGAGGAGGAAACAGCCCGAACTATCTGGTTCCTTCCATTGCTATCTCATGTCTTGTTTTCCTAGTTCATACTCGTGTTGCCTGTGTGCTCCCGGCCAATCATCCTGGGAATGGACTTTCTTCGAAAATACGGCGCAGTCATTGACCTCCGTGAGTTACATGTATCATTCGAGGACTCTTTTTGGACTGAATCTGAAAGCACCCAATTCCCGAAGACAGCGTTACGTATTGCCGACGATTCTGTGACTCTGCCCCCCTCGAAGCAGCCTCTTTGTCACTGTGGAATTGGGACAGGACGTGTCGAACGCCGTAATCGCCGAGGCAAATTTTTTCTTACCTTTTTTCACGACAAATCTGCGTTGCCCGAGGAATCATTCAGCCTCGCAACAGACAGACTCACATACTTGTCACAAACTTCAGCGCTGAATACCGTCACCTTGCCCGACACACCGCCATTGCATACATTGAGGAAATTGCTGTGGCGCAGGATTTGTCAACATTAACAGCAATTTCATCGTGCGACCATTCTACCGAGGCGTTCACGAGCATTCTCGACATAAACCAGCGCCTGCCTTCAGCACAACGAGAATGCCTTTTGCATATACTCGGCTCCTTTCAAGACTGCTTCGCTACAACGTCGAAGGTCAACCAGACGCCGCTTGCCCAACATCGTATCATCATCGAACCCACCGAAAGACACATTCGACAACATGCTTATAGGGTCTCCCAAAAGGAACAGGACGCTATACGTGATCAAGTTCAGCAGATGCTTAAAGACGATGTCATCCAGCCATCGACCAGTCCCTGGGCTTCACCAGTGGTGTTCGTAAAGAAAAAGGATGGTACGTTGCGCTTTTGCGTCCATTACCGCAAATTGAACAAGGTCACCAAGAAAGACGTTTATCCTCTACCCCGAATCGATGACTCCTTAGACCGTATACGCAATGCCCGATATTTTTCCTCCATGGATTTACGTATTGGCTACTGGAAAATCTCCATTGACGAACGGGACCGCGAAAAGACGGCTTTTATTACTCCTGACGGCCTCTACGAGTTTAAGGTCCTGCCTTTTGGTCTATGCTCTGCGCCAGCTACTTTACAAAGGATGATGGATACGGTTCTGTCGAGGCTCAAGTGGAAATCATGTCTTGTTTACCTTGACGACGTGGTGGTCTTCTCAGACACGTTTGAACAACACGTCGAGCGTCTCCAGGCAGTTCTTCAGGCAATTAGAACAGCTGGGCTTTCTCTCAAACCTGAGAAGTGCCATTTCGGATACGAAGAACTGAAATTCCTCGGCCACGTCGTGAGCCATGCCGGCATCCGCCCAGACCCCGAGAAAACCAGCGCTGTTGCCGCATTTCCCGTGCCAACCAATAAACGTGACCTACGCCGATTTCTGGGGCTCTGTGCGTATTACAGGCGCTTCGTTAAAATATTTTCGAAGATCTCTGAGCCTCTCAATCAACTTACGAAAGAAGACATTCCGTTTGTTTGGGGTCCGGATCAGCGCCATGCCTTCGACACTCTCCGAAACCATCTCCAGGCCCCACCCATACTGGGTCATTTTGCGAAAACGCTGACACGGAGTTGCACACAGACGCCAGCAACGTCGGACTAGGAGCCGTATTGGTTCAGTGGCATAATGGCGTAGAGCGCGTGATTGCATATGCAAGCAGAACGTTGTCAGCTGCCGAGAAAACCTATTCTGCAACAGAAAAAGAATGCCTAGCTGTTGTATGGGCCATAACAAAGTTTCGACCCTACTTATACGGCCGCCCATTCAGGGTAGTTAGCGACCACCATTCTCTGTGCTGGCTCGCGAATCTCAAAGATCCCTCAGGTCGTCTTGCATGGTGGAGCATTCGACTGCAAGAATTCGACGTCACCATCGTACACAAGTCTGGGCGAAAACACACCGACGCTGACTGTCTTTCACGTGCAACAGTCGACAATGCCAACACTGACCTTGAAGAGGACGACACTTTTCTTTCTGCCGTGTCAGCAACCAACTTCGCTCAGCAACAGCGCGACGACTCGGAGCTCAGTCCGCTCATTGAATACCCAGAAGGGCGCGAATCAACCTTCCTCGTTGTTTCGCCCGCTCGATTGCCTCCTTTTGTTTCCGGCATGGAGTCCTTTAGAAGAAGAACTTTGACCATACGCAAGCTACATACCTACTAGTTGTGCCAACCTCGCTTCATGACGAAATTTTACGTGCTTGTCACGACGAACCATCCTCCGGACACCTTGGCTACACGCGCACGTTGGAACGAATTCGCCGCTCCTACTATTGGCCAGGTCTCACGAAAACTGTGAAGCACTACGTTCGCACATGTCGCGACTGCCAACGATGTAAGACTCCACCTGTCCGACCATATATATATATATATATATATATATATATATATATATATATATATATATATATATTTACTTTTGTTCCTTTTTAGCACGAAAGTGTTCTATGCCGGGGTCCACCACGGCTCCTCTGACGTATTTCCGTCACGGATATGACGTTGCAAAATATAAACTAACATGTTAGTTCAAAGAAAAAAACTAGAAGAAAACGTTCCGTCACCGGGCGTCGAATCTGTGAGCCCCACGCTCCGCAGCGCGCGGCGCGAAACCACTCGGACACGGGAGCGTACGTGCCTCAGCTTGCTAACGGCAAGCTATATATGTACACCATATACCGTTGGCGGTCTTCAGAGCTCCTCAACTTCCGCGCGTTTTCGTCATGAGTAGCGAGATGGCGCGAAGGTGGCACGGAGGGTGCGCGCTCTAAAGGTCACCGTGCCTCTCGCTGCGGTGAGCGCGCGCCTCCACGGGGCGTGGCCGCTCGTGCGCGCGCGCTTACGTCGTGATCGGGGCACTGGGGCGCGTTGTACGTCTTGTCATTCCACCGCAACTTTTCTATGAAGTTACAGTGGTTAAAAGTGCGCGAAGGTCTCTTCGCTCAGCGCAGCGGCCGCGTTTACGAGAGGAGCGCGCTGCTCACACACGAAGTAACAATTGTTACAGTTGTTCGCGCTCGTTTCGTGTATACTTGTGCGGTCGTTTTGTGCATCTTCCTTTGTGTTAGAGCTGCGCGCTTTAGGTGTCGAGCTGTGACAGTTAGCCCGTGCTCTTCCTGTGTATGCTCATTTCGTGCGTCCTTTCAGCTTCAGGGGCACGCAGCAAGTTCCAAGCTGCTTGCCGTTCTTCGCGTGATATTTCAATTTGTTGCTGTAGCATTCATTCCTTCGCCCTTGCGGTGAAATAATGCACAACAAACGCTCAACTACATCTGTGGAGACACGTTGCACTTTCGTGTTATACGATTCCTTTGACAGAGAGATCAGCCATGTTTTTTTTGCTGATGCTCTCTATCTTTTTCTGTATCTTGCTCTCCATTTGTACTCGTTCATTCGCCCATCAGAGTTATTGGATTACCAGCCGGACAAATCGGCGCACAAGTTCTGGGAACGAAGCAGAAGATGAGGAGGATAACGAAAAGAGCGCCTGTCAGTTCATGGTTACAGGCCAGTAGGAAGGGGGTGGGTAATCTAAAGGCCCGGGCCCCGCACCGAATTCGCATGGAGAGGGGTGTTTTAACGACCACAAATAAGGAAAAGAAAATAGCGGTTTTTGAAGGCCTTCACCAAGTGCCCAACCCCTCCCCCGGAAAAAAAGTCTTGGCTACGAGCCTGCATGATGGTCCGTTTTTAGATTCAGCAGGCACATTACGGCCGGCTTAAACAGCTGCCCTGTTGAGGGGGTACGGAAGGGTTGATGGACTATCAACGCGATTTTTTTTTATTTCCTTATTAAAAAATACTGCCGAGTCTGCGGAGAAAAATCGCGCATTGGCTAGCGCGTAGGAGCTCTCGAAGCCATTTAGAAATGACGTGAAAAACGGTGCCTCCTCCTGACGGATGGAAGGGGTTTTATATGTTATTTTCCATAATCGTTTCTGCATGCATACATTTTTTTATAATAAATATGGCTTGAGCTTAGAAGTATATTCATTTCCTAACATTGTGAATAGTTCTGAGCACAAATTTATCTAGCAGTAATGCTTTTGTAGCATATTCATTGATTTATGTTGTGACCACTTTCCTCACGCGTTCTTATCTGAAAAGGCCCGTTTTTCTCGTGCTTAGTTTGAAAATTTTTGACATTTGATGTACCTTTTCTGGAAAACTGTTCGACCGATTGCAATGAATTTTTTTCAGAGTATACTTAAATGCCTCACAAGTAGTAAGAATTTAAAATTTTGGAATATTGTGTTACTTCTAATTAAGAAAAAACTTATTATTTGGAATGTCTCTCTTACGGCATGTGACATGAGAGGACAATATCATTTTTTTCTTTGTGTGCGAGATGAATGCAGGAACCCATTTTTAGAGCTAGGCGTTCATGCCACTATCATGTGGAATTAGCGTAGCTTGTTCTTTTTTTATTTATTTTCGAAAGTCTGCCCTTAGGCATCATAATTCTCGATTCAAAAATTTGCTTCGTGCATAAAGATTCAAGTGTCATACTGTTTTTGGTTTCTGAGAAAAGGTACATTTAATTAAGGACCCCAGTTTTTTAAATACGAAGGAGTCACAAAAGCTACATGATCGAAATTACACAACGTTTAGGAGAAAGCTTTCTTATTGCGCATATAAAATCTTACAATAAAAGAAGGAAAAATTCCCAAAATATGAAACTGAAACGAGGGTCACCCGTTTTCTCTACCATAACCCCTTATAGACTATTTTCCGTAAGACATCTAGACGCCGCCATGTTGGGCTTTTAAGTAGATGTTTTCTCGTTTTTGTATGTCGCGAAGTGAATTAACAAGGCCATGAAACATCGTATGTACCAACCCGACCGTTTCCATGCGTATGCGTCTATCTTAACACTGTTCATTTAGTTGTTAAACCCAATATGGCGGCACTCAAACCCATCCGTAAAATAGTCTATAAGTTGGGTCATATTTTGACAGCGAAGCTGTTCTAGGTTGGCCTAAAATGTCTGGAGTGTGGGACCATATCCGAAACCTATCATCATCACGAGTGGGTATGTGCCACCGAATTTGGGCAAATCTCACTCCTCACCGCTACGGCGTGGCGTGAATTCGTTCCTTTCTCCTGAGGGGTAAAAGAATCAATACAGAGAGAAAAAGACAAAGAAAAAAAGATTGAGAGACGGAATGAAATGTATAAAGAATATATATAAAAGGGAAAGAAATTTTTCCCGAAAAACAAAATTCTTGCCTGCATAAATGAAAGTTTTTCTCTCTCTCTCACGAAGCGGTATTTGTACCTTCGTACCCTCGATCCGAAGGCGGGCATCCTGACCACTCTGCTATCCAGGCACGCTAGCAGAGCACACCATAGCCTTACATGGTATGGCGTGGGAAAGTGAAGTGAGCGTGAGAGTACGGAAAGGATGAGGCGAAAGAGCAAAGCGTAGCACAGAAAGGATGAAAGTAGAGCAATAGAAAGAAGGAAATGCAGAAAGAAAACGTCGGTTTCGCACAGCCCATCACCCCCCCTTTTTTTTTTGAAACTGCGGCCCGTGGAGTTCACCATTCTGCGTCCCCTGCCGCGCAGTGGCGTTCGATATTAGCTCACGAGCCGGCTTATTACCGCCGTCATTTTGCTGTCGCAGCAATTTCATTAACTTAATACAGAACAAAATTTGCACAGCATGACATTAGAGTATGATTAACATAAATGACAGTCACAACATGGAAATCGAGACACGCTGGGCAAGTAAATCATGACCTAACCGCCTGGGCTTGTGTGCTGTCGTGGCCGTGTGGTTGGCTTTACATACACCAGAATTCGCATAGCACGACATGAATGTATGATGAACATGAGTGGCATACTTTCCATAAGATATATTTTCACAGCACGTCGAAACCTGAGGCTCGGAAGCGTTGGTTAAACGTTGGGGCACGTGAAGCTGCTAGTCTGCGTTTGCTGCCGCACGGTGGCATTCGTCGCATTGTCTTCGTGGCCTTCCACATTGCCAGTTGGTACATGAATGGGCCGCTTTTTTGTGCGCATCTGAAGGGTAGTTTTCAAACTGAAAGGAAGCATTGGAACCTTGGGGGCGACGAACCTTAAAGCGCGCCCTAAGTGCTATCTCGTCTATGAACACATTGAAGCACTTGTGAGCTTTGGGTACTGTCAATGGTAAACGGTTAATACAAATATCTCGCCGTTAGTACACTGGAGAACGCACGACGTGTGGTAGAGTTGTCTAGGGCAGGGTGCCTTGAAGCGCGCTTTCGTCGCCTTAGGGTGAGGACATCTGCAGCGTCTATTGTGGCGTGGCCGCCATACTGGAGCTCACGGCGTCTTACCGGCGTCTCACCGCTCTAGGTGGTCCTGCTGACAGGCGTGGGACGCGAGGGCGAAAAGCAGGGTCGCGGCGAAATCACCCCCCTTGAAAGAATGATAACACCCCAAGGGAGGCGTGTGCATCGATACACACTAGTCTAACGCTGCGCGCTGCAGATCGAGGGGTCAGAGGCTCGAATCCTGGTCGCGCGCTTCCGCCTTCGGCACTATTTTCTTCTTACTTATTAAATGCGAAGCATTTCTTTGCGAACTTCGGTGACTTTGAGCGTATCTATCTATCTATCTATCTATCTATCTATCTATCTATCTATCTATCTATCTATCTATCTATCTATCTATCTATCTATCTATCTATCTATCTATCTATCTATCTATCTATCTATCTATCTATCTATCTAGCCGCCTACGACTTTGTGCTCTCCTGGCCATATCGTTAATGGGATTTATATCAAAATCGCTTTGGCATAACATGACTGTACGACGAACATGAATGACTGGTCATATCACGAAAATCATGATTAATTTGTCATGAAAAGTATGATTTACACGCCAAGGTCATAGTGCTCCTGAGGCCGTTTTCTTAATTTGATATATCCAAAAATTGGTATGATGAGACATTTGTTTATGACCAACATAAATGACAGATGGTAATTTGAAAATCATGACCTGCATGTCATGTACAACATGATTTACATGCCACGCTCATGGCGCGCTGGTGGCCGTTTCGCTCGCTTAATATACACCAAATTTGTTATTGCGTGACGTGACTGTATGACGAACATAAATGCCAAATGGTAATATGGAAATCATGACATGTCATATGCAACATGACTTGCATGCCACACTCATGACACTCTCGGGGCCGTTTCGCTAGCTTGATATACACCAAATTTGGTATTGAGTGACGTGACTGTATGACGAGCATAAATAACAAGTGTAATGAAGATGAAGTGCATCATGAAGAGCTGGGCAGTCACATCGTCAGCGCTAAGCAGGAGAAGCTCGTGCAGGACGTTGTCGCTGTTTTTACGCTGGCTAGGCCTACGCTTCTGTGCTGTCTGATCATACAGTTTCGCTTGTCAAGGCTGTGTCTCAGTTGATTATTGTAATTGGTGGAGGTTGCTAGGTCTCCGAAACATTCTGGAGTTGCGCAGCCGGACTCTACCTGCCGCCTTGACCACCGAATCTAACACAAGCCCACCACCTCTTGCTCCCCAGGCCATCCCATGCTCCGGCGCGGTCCGTCAGTGGGACCCCTCCAATATTCAGCGGCGGTGACGACCACGACGTTGTCGACTGGCTATCTACCTTTGATCTCGTCGGTGTCCTGAACAAATGGGACGAAGCCACGAAACTAGCCACCGTCGGCCTTTACCTTAGCGGTATTGCGCACTTGTTGCTTCGGAACCACCAAACCTACGTTCCAACCTGGTCAGCGTTCAAGACCAAGTTCAGCGAAGTCTTTGGTCGTCCTGCTGTTCGAAAGCTTCGCGCGGAACAGCGCCTTCAGTCGCGATCTCAACTACCTGGTGAGAATTTTACCAGTTATATTGAGGACATCATCGACCTGTGCAAACGCGTCGACGCGACCATGTCTGAGGCGGACAGAATCAAACACATCTTAAAGGGCATCGACGAGGACGCATTCCAGATGCTGATTTCGAAGAGCCGGGGTACTGTCGCCCAAGTTACTGAGCTATGCCAAAGCTATGATGAGCTCTGCCGAAAACGTCTCGTCACCCGCCGCCCGGTCCACCATCAGGAATCGTTGTCCGGCTTAACTCCCCTTGCAAGATCCCGTCCTCCTCTCGCAGATCAAAGATTTTGTGCGCGAAGAAGTTGCCCGCCAACTCTCGCTCATCCCCAGCCTGCCGGAGCGAAAAAAATTCCCCATCTCCCGCTAAAGGGAACCATGTGTGGATGCGAAGCAGCGGGGAGATAATTAGCTTGAGCGGGAGGAGCGTCGCCGCTCTCATTTCACGGCAGTGGTCCGGGCGCTCATCGCGGCGCTGCGCAGGAGAGAGAATGAGGCGCGCGCGCTCCGTCATTTTCATACCGCGGAACTACCGTGGCGCCCCCCAGCTGAGTATGCAGCTGTCACACCACCTGTCGTTCCGTAGAGGATTCCCAGAGGAAAGGACGGGGGGCGATTGTAGGAGAGGAGAGAGAGGGGACGTGCATGCGCTGGCGGGGGTGTGGGACGCGGGAGCCGCTCCGTAGAGTAGAGGATTCCAAGAGGAGAGAGGGGAAGAGGACGCGCATGCGCTCTGGGGATGTGGGACGCCGGAGCCGCTCCGTAGAGTATTCCTAGAGGAGAGAGGGGGAGAGGACGCGGGGGGCCGCTCCGTAGAGTAGACGATTCCTAGAGGAGAGAAAGGGGGTGAGCGTAGGAGAGAGAGGGGGGGACGGCACGCGCATGCGCTGTGGTGGTGTGGGACGCGGGCCGGACTAAGCCCCCTCCAAACACATGCAAGCAAGATTAAGGAATGGGGTCAACCTGGGCGACAGACACCACCTGCCTAGCCACTGCTAAGCAGCCTCTCTGTGCTCTCGGCCATGACTCAAGGAATGGGGGTCAACCTGGGCGACAGACACCACCTGCCTAGCCATTGCTAATCAGCCTCTCTGTGTTCTTGGCCATGACTCTGATGACTGTGTTAGGGTTGACGGCCTTCATATTACTACATTGTTCTGGTTCGCATAATGGGCGCTTCCCTACTTCATGAAAGTGGCCGGACGCGGGACGGGGGACGGGGGACGGCGGACGGGGGGACGCGGGAGGGACAGAGCCCCGAGCATAAGATGCTTCGCATCTAAAAATTCCCCATCTCCCGCTAAAGGGAACCATGTGTGGATGTGAAGCAGCGGGGGAGATAATTGAAAGCGAGCGGGAGGAACGTCTCCGCTCTCATTTCACGGCAGTGGTCCGGGCGCTCATCGCGGCGCTGCGCAGGAGAGAGAATGAGGCGCGCGCGCTCCGTCATTTTCACACCGCGGAACTACCGTGGCGCCCCCAGCGGAGTATGCAGCTGTCACACCACCTGTCGTTCGCGCCGCTCCGTAGAGGATTCCTAGAGGAAAGGACGGGGGGGCATAGGAGAGGAGAGAGAGGGGGACGTGCATGCGCTGTGGGGGGTGTGGGACGCGGGAGCCACTCCGTAGAGTAGAGGATTCTAAGAGGAGAGAGGGGGAGAGGACGCGCATGCGCTCTGGGGATGTGGGACGCCGGAGCCGCTCCGTAGAGTAGAGTATTCCTAGAGGAGAGAGGGGAGAGGACGCGGGGGCCGCTCCGTAGAGTAGACGATTCCTAGAGGAGAGAAAGGGGGGTGAGCGTAGGAGAGAGAGGGGGGACGGCACGCGCATGCGCTGTGGTGGTGTGGGACGCGGGACGGACTAAGCCCCCTCCAAACACATGCAAGCAAGATTAAGGAATGGGGTCAACCTGGGCGACAGACACCACCTGCCCTAGCCACTGCTAAGCAGCCTCTCTGTGCTCTCGGCCATGACTCAGGGAATGGGGTCAACCTGGGCGACAGACACCACCTGCCTAGCCATTGCTAATCAGGCTCTCTGTGTTCTTGGCCATGACTCTGATGACTGTGTTAGGGTTGACGGCCTTCATATTACTACAGTGTTCTGGTTCGCATAATGGGCGCTTTCCTAGTTCATGAAAG